>VRLP01003196.1:0-69036 GCA_009660295.1 Lophius piscatorius
AGTAAAGTAGTCTTTCATACGCAAGTAACTGTACTTTTACTTAAATAAAGTAGTCTTTCATACACATGTAACTGTATTTTTACTTGAATAAAGTAGTCTTTCAAACACAAGTAACTGTACTTCTACGTGAGTAGAGTAGTCTTTATGCACAAGTAACTGTACTTTTACTTGAGTAAAGTAGTCTTTCATACACAAGTAACTGTACTTTTACTTGAATAAAGTAGTCTTTCATACACAAGTAGCTGTACTTTTACTTAAATAAAGTAGTCTTTCATACGCAAGTAACTGTACTTTTACTTAAATAAAGTAGTCTTTCATACACAAGTAACTGTACTTTTACTTAAATAAAGTAGTCTTTCATACACAAGTAGCTGTACTTTTACTTGAATAAAGTAGTCTTTCATACACAAGTAGCTGTACTTTTACTTAAATAAAGGAGTCTTTCATACACAAGTAACTGTACTTTTACTTGAATAAAGTAGTCTTTCATACACAAGTAGCTGTACTTTTACTTAAATAAAGGAGTCTTTCATACACAAGTAACTGTATTTTTTCTTGAGTAAAGTAGTCTTGAGTAGAATAGTCTTTATGCACAGGTAACTTTACATTTACTTGAGTAAAGTAGTCTTTAGTAAAGTAGTCTTTATGCACAAATAACTACTTCTACTTGAATAAAGTACTTTTTCACATAAAAGTAACTGTACTTCAGTCTTTCATACACAAGTAACCGTATTTTTACTTGAGTAAATACGTCTTTTTGTAACTTCAATGTTACTTCTACATTAACTTAATAAATTTACTGAAGTACTATACTTCTATACATAATTTGTGTTACTTGTATGCTCAAGTATGCAGGAAAACAACAATGTCAGCTTGGGGAAAAAATGTAATTATAATAATAATAATGATAATGTAATAATAACTGAAGATTTCAGATACGGGTTAAATACTATGATGAATTGAAAAGTCAATGCAAAAATATCAGATTTGTGAGAAAAAAAATAATTTGGCATTATTCATTTATTCAAAACACATTATCATCTGGTCAATATTCTTGAATTTTGTCATATCGCAAAACAGAAAAATATTGTCTTTTATTCTGTTATCAGGCAGCTTTAAACTTGATAGTTTTGCTTTCCAGTGTGGTCTGGGCATGCATGTACTTTTTGTAATATTACTATGACGAAGCATCGAGTTGAATGGAACGAGATGTAAGAATGTGATAATGAGGTAGTAGTAGGGATGATAAATAATTTCATCTGACTACTTTTATTCAATTAAGTGGTTTCATCAATCATAATAAGCTCTAATGAATCATACAGTCTGACCTGTGGTGTCAACCAAAATGATTTATCACACCCCAGCCTGCCAAAAGTTGTTATCAGAGACGGCTTAACAAAATTTTTGAGTATGACGGGCCCCTCCCCGGTCCCGACCAATACACCTGAAAAGGTTTGTGGATGATATATAAAGTACAGATAAAGAAATGGCATGAAAATAGTCTAAGCTCTGTTTTCTAAAGAACTGCAAGCTGCTTTGGAAAAAGATCTCTACCGGGAAATCATACAAATTTTATGTTTCAGCAGCTGCGGAGCATGTGATGCTGCCTTTTGTTCAGTGCATCAGTATGACAGCAGCAGGACAAAGAGAGGAGAGGAGAAAACATCTTGTTTTTTTCCTTTTATGTTGAATACCTGATGGTGAAATGTTAGCATAAATAATGCGAGTGCAAGGATAATATAAATTGGTGTAATTTAGATTTGTCCACTTGCTCTGGAATTTGTGTGTGCTACTTTTTCACCTTTAGGTACTCAAGTGTCGTACCAAAAGGTGAAATTTGCATTATTTGGTTTTTGTTTTAACGCAACAAATGAATATACTTCTCCAAAGGTCTCACTGTCTACTTGATATTTTTGTTAGCGTAGATTTAAATTTTCATAAGATGCCAAAGCAGCATTATCATTATCAGCATTATCATTCCACATTATCATTTTTTAGGTAAATAAATGTATTTTTAACTACAAAATTTTAGAAAAATGAACATTTGTACATATCTTTCAATATTCAGAAACTGTTGTTTAGCGATAATATCAGTAATAATCTAAAACTACACCCCCATATCCTGTGGCTGCTGACGTTTTAATTCTTTGTCTTTTCAGCCTCCAATTGAATATTTTATTCCCCAGAAGATAAAAATATTTTGTTTTTGTGACTATAAAATAAATACTTTTCAGATGTTTTTTATTCATTCATTCATTTTCCATATACAATTTTGGTAACCTGATTAAAAACTTTGTTTCGACTTTCAGTGACTGAGAAAAAGTACTCAGACCACCAACCAATCACCTCTGTAATCCTGTCCTTGTTTTGTCCTGGTTTTTCCCGTGCTAGCTGTGCTTCTAAGGACTCTGACATAAACACAAGGTCGTGTAAAAATCCAAAACCCAGACCTAACACACTGTTAGTGTATATTGAAGAGTGTTCTAGCCAGATTTCACACATTTCCAAACTGTCAGCGATAACAGATACCGATTGAAATCACAGTGACTGATGATCTTTACTCCTTCCCTGGTTGATCCATACTACGTACTTGTATTTGGCAGTGGGCGATTCCTTGACATTTTTTACAGCGTGAAATGAGAGAGCAAAACAAATTCCTTCCCACTTTTCCGAGAACCCACCATGATATGCACATGATAACCAGGTATTAAAAAAAATGATAATGTTTCTCCAAACAAGCGTAGCGTTTTATCTGATTTATCCGCAGAGAAGTCTGTGCTTTCTAAACACCAGGCTCAGCTTCCTAACGTTTCATCTCAGCATCTCCATGAGGAGAGATTTGAGCTTTTGTTGATTTATAGTGCTGCTGATTGTATTACTGTCTCCACTGTGGGTTGGGAGATAATAGAGCTGAGGGCGAAACCTATGATTAGAAGAACAGTCTTTCCTATTCAGCCTCCAGTTTATGAAATTCCTCTCAGCTTAAATTATAGTGAAATTGTAAGTATTACGCATTTTTGCATGTAGGAGTAGTTGGATGGGCCCTCAGTAGTTCTGGAGACCACAGAGTCTGCAGTTTTTTACACTTGAATATGTCTGATCCCTCTGAATTAATTGTTAGCCAGCACAATAGAAATTAAATACAGTTTGTCTGTTGTGGAGCTTGGTCACTAATCCATACTTTCTTTCGCGTCAAAAGAATGACTGATCAATTTGAACATTTCATGCTCAGTGATAAAAAAGTTTCCAGAGAAATAGATTGTGGCTAATTATTCCTGTCTGCAGTTGAACACATGTGTTGAGTTGAATTTCTTGATCTTTGTTTTGCTGCATATCGTGTCTTTTTCACTATTATGTTAAGTTAAAAGTCAACTGCTCACACTGTTGTTTCTTTTGTCAAGAGAGTAGACACAACTTTCACTTCCTTTCTCTTTCTTGTATTTAACATTTCTCAACGGATGGTGCGTCTCTTTCACCATCCGTTTTCCTTCCATTTGGCTTCTCAGTACATCTCGACCCCCTTTCTTCATTTTCATCATTACTGCGTGAGTCCTATGCATATTTGCTATGTTTTTATTTTCGATTCGCTTATCTTTTTTTTATCTCATGCCTGTGCTTGTCTTCTACATGCAATTGCTACAAAAGAGGAAAGGGTCGCAACATAAAACCAGTTAAAATCAAACCAGTCGAGAAAAGGTGTTCAACAAGTTTAAGCAAGTGAAACAAGGAAATTAAATGAATGGAGTAACACATGTTACTCCATAAAGCACTTTTATCTGCTTTTACTTTGTAGCACTTTGAGATTTGATCCAAAAGTGCATTATAAATTAAATGTATTATTAATATTATTATTATTATGTTGGGCAAAATTGCATTGAGGACTGTTTGAAACAAAGAAAATACCAAACAAAACCAAAAAAGGAATCTAAGAAACCTAGGGCTAGCTGGAGAACAAAAGAAATTAAATCAAATTTTCCCTCTATAAACTGTCATCTGTGCTAAAACCAAAACAGCTGCCGTGTGATGTAATATGATAGTAATGCTCTGTTTGTCTGTCTGTCCATCCAGTTGTCTGTTCTCAGTTCCTTGGGCGTAACATCCTGCCCAATCAACGGCACAAGGCACACATGCTATGTTCAAAAAGGTTGTAAAAGGGGAAATATATTGTGACCCTTGTCTGTTATGTATGTAATGGAGAATAATCTATCTCAAAAAACACTGAACAGAATTCAAAGGAATTTTACACAACCTTCGTTAGGTTCCTTCTTTTTATTTGTGCTCGTATTTTTCTAGCATTTGATCTAGTAAACACTTTTGAAAAAAATTCTTCAAAGTTTGAGGACAACAGAATCCTCCAGAAGCAGCAACATACGTCCAATGACTTTAGTGTTGTATTTGTTTCAAAATAGAATAGGATCCTGGGGGTTTGGTACAACTATTTGGACCAGAAAACGTCTCTACACCAGACTCTACAATGTCGCCACGTCAGAACACGCCATAACTTGTGAACTATTCCTCTTAACACTCTTGGCAACTGTCCAGCTCAAATGTGCAACCAGAGATGTGCTGCTTCTGTTTTTACCTGCATGGTGAAAGCCCCGGGTCATGCCAGGCCAGTCAGGTTGTCTCTGTGGCAGCACAGTGTTCACAGATCAGGAGGGATGGCAGGCGAAACACGGAGATACTTTTTCATTTAATATGGGTTTATTTTGTGGAGTTGAACTTTTTTATATGAAGAAAAGAAGTTAAATTTTTTTTTGCCATATCTGTGACATTTTTACCACCTACCCACCCAGTCTTCTATTTTTAAATTTGACAACTTTACGCTAGCACATTCAGAAATATACAATGATTGAATGTTTTTGCCATATCTGTGTTTTTGTCGAGTCTGTATTCCTCCATCCAATCATTGTTTGAAAGAAAATTAATGTACATTAATATTTGTTAATTACATTGATAGTACTCTATGGATTTGCTACTTTTGATGCTTATAAAAACATAAACTCCCTTTTTATGTGCTCTCATATGAAGATATGGTCATTCGTGTGTGCAGCAGCAGAACGGAGTTAGTGGAGGTCTCGAAAGGTCTCCATAATCAAAAACTGTAGTGTCAATCAGTTCGTACACATTCAGCCAAACAAGTCTCATACTGGGGCTTGATTTTATCAAATTGACCCAAGAGAATAACTGCAATCCTCTCCCTTTTGAAACTTCCGCTAAAATGTTCCAGCTTTCTTATTAACGACTAGTGACAGTTTATTTGGTCTCCAGTAGGCCCAAAATGTTTCAAGACATCTGATATCTGGAAAAACCACCAGCGACGCAGTCAGCACTTTTGAATTTATGCAAACGTCCAATGTTCTCAATTTCCTGAAACGTAAACCTGAAAAAATAACAGAATGTAACTGAGAGCTTTAATGGAATTTAAAAGCGAGGCCTGCTGGCCTGACCATTAAGCCTCATCTTTTTTTGTGTGTTGCAGTTAAAGGTTGTTTAGAGGATAAATGGAGATGATAGGTATTTCAGCTATGTCAGTAACTGAAGTTGCTGCATACTGTATATCATCTAGAACACACACACACACACACACACACAAACTTACTGTTCAGGTCCTGTCAGGGCAGCCGATGAGAATAGCGAGCAGCTGCAATGTGGTCATGTGACCTGCATGGTTTATCGGTGGTGCACAGAGGTTGGTAAACACCCCCTCACCCCTATTTAGTACCACCTCGCCCAACTGACGTCTCTCGCTATATTGGTGTCATCAGTGCGCTGCTTCTTCTGTGCCAGAACACTCTCGTGGATTCACCGTAGAAATCAGCGGTGAGTGGAGTGTGAATATTGATATGTTGATATGGAATGATTTTTGGCAACAAACCCAACCTGTGGTTTATTTTAGCCTGATTTCTGAGAACAGGTGTGTACGCGAGTGTTTTTTTGCAGGACCACTTGCCTTTTACGGGTGCTGGGCCCACATAAGCGCAGCCACTGATATAATCACATACAGAGTGCTTGTTTTTGCGCGTGTGTATGCGTGTGTGTGGTAAATGCACAGGTGCACAGGTTGGGTGGTCTGCACCGATGCAACATCCCTAACCCACACAATCACACACATAATCACACACACAATCACACACGTACGGAAACTTTGTAAAGACCAGAGAGACGTAAATTTTGGTCAGATTGACCACAATACTTGCATCATGTAGACATCCAATAATGCTGAAGTATATTTGCACAAGTGATAGAAGTGATTTTTAGTGATAGACGTTAATGTCACAAATTACTTAGTATAATTTATATTATATTTTCATTATCAATCAATCTGCTTTCTTTCTGATGTCTGTCTGAGTAAAAGAAATCACCAAATCTCTTATCTTTAACTGTAACCAGTAAAGGATTAGTAGTTTGTGCCAAATAAATGAAATGATAAAGTGGGCAGTATAATGTAGATTTATTATCTCTCACTCGACTAATCGACAAATAAACTAGTCGGTTCAGCATTATTTTGCTTGCATTCATTCATATAAATGAATGCAGGCAATTCTTTTTTTTTCTCATCAACACAGCTGTGTTCTATACCTTAGATTGAGTATTAAAAAATACTCAAAGTATACTCAGTCACATAGTTATACAACACTGGGAGATTATTTCTCTGCATTTTACCCGTCCCTGAGGAGCAGTTGTCAGCTCTCCGGGAAGCACCCGGGACAAAAATTAGGATTCAAGGTGCTTGCTCAAGGGCTTGCCCTGTGACATGTAAACTGCAGGGGATCGAACCACAAATCCTAGGATTGTGGGACGACCACCATTGAGATTTTTACCGTGAGGATTAGAATCAGATTTTAAATATGAGATAATCAGAGGTAGACAGGGAGCTCAAGTTCTTGTAGCTGATATGTGAACTACTGATATGTATTGTAGTATTGTGTCACTGCTTCTTGCTTCTGTTACTCTTGCTAAGGAGTTGATGTTTCCCCTTCTGCCTTTCATGTCCATTTGTTGGTGGGTTTGTTTATCAACAGGATTATACGAAAAGTACTAAATGGATTTCCGTTAAACTTATTTGTGTTCTCGGGCCAGAATAGACCCCATAAAATGTTGGTACTGATCCACTTAAAGATAGAATGCGAATTCAGGATTTTTTTTAACCTTAGTTTAGGCCTGGGTATGTAATTTTAACAAAATCCCAACGTAAACATCTGTGCAATCTCTTCTGTTAAGTACAAGTATTCTGCAGAATTTCTTCAGGACATCAGCTCCATCAAAATGGGGCTTGTACTTTCTCCCTCAACAAATGAGAAAGGCCGTGTTGGACTGCATCACTGCATGATGCAGATCAGCTGAAACTGAAAATGAGATAGAGAGAGCGTTAGAGAGAGACTGGCGGATTTGCGAGGTTGATTGTTGTCTGCCATTGTGAGAGAAAATAAATGAAAAAGGAAGAAGGAAGCCAGAAGGAAAGTTTTATTTTTTTCTTGGAGTTTGTTTTGATTGACCTGGAAGTTTTCTTTAGAGGCTCTCTAAATATATACCGTTAGTCTAGTCTGACAGACTGATTGATCTTTTATCTGGCTAAGGTTTGTGACAGTGAGAATCCTGGCCCTGACCAGGACTCTGAATAATTTAAAGCCTAACAGTGTTTCGAATTGTCTATGCTGTTGAAGCTGAAGATTCATTTGTAATTCATGTATTTTTTACAAATACATGCGCTCAGTTCACCCACCCTGGAGAATAGATAGAAAATATCTGTCTGCACAGATTACTAACCTGAACACGCATAGCTCCTTTTAATTTTTAAAGTGACACTATGAGAGCTCTATTACAAGTTCAATATGATGAAAATGAATGATCATACATCACATATATATTTTTTTGTTTAACATTTATCAGTAGTTGAGCGCAACAAAATGGAAAAAAATGACAGAAATGTAAGTTCTAAGCAAAAGAAAAAAGCAAAAAAATAATGACCTTATCGAGAATAACCCTGTCCGACCCTCTTTAACATTTCAATATATATTCAACATATTTCAACATTGTCTTTACTTTCTTTGTGAATAATGCATGGATTTGGTGAAACAAAATCAGAAGTTTTTAGGGGGTTGATATATCGAGTGTGTATCAAAATGAAAATCTAGATCCACCAGATTTAAACATCTTCTAATGGGGGTAGTCTGCCCTGTAAATCATGGTTACAGAGCTCTAAGTTGGGCCTCAGCTCTGGTATGCACTCCACTCAGTTTGCTCCTGTGAATTTATATAAGTACCTCATATAAAGAAACATATTTAAGTGCCTTTTTACATGTTAATTGTATCCATCATCTTAAGTTGAACTATAAGTAAGACTATATTTTGTTCCTTTGCAGTGGGACGTTGCCAAACTCACCCTAAGGACAATTCAATTATGTAAGCAGAGGGTTTTTCTTTTTTATACTTTTCAGCATTGCATTGTGATTGATTGCACAGGTACACATTTCACAAAGTAATGGATAGAATTGTTTCAAATGGTCATAACTCGGATAAGCTTTTAGAGAGAATATCCAATCCATATGTCAAGACCCTGGCATTGATAGACTTTACAGTGTGGATAATCTTAAATGATCCGCACATGTGTGACAAGCATGATTGTTGCATTGGTGAGTGTGGGCTTTGTGCTATGCTATAATCTGACGCTCTAATTTTATAATAGCTGAAATAAAATACCAACACAGTTACACTCTTATTCACCTATCATAAGTGAAATTGAAGCCCCGAATTCTTGGGTCATAAAATGGGACACTGATAATTAACACCGCAGAAACAAAATGAGTCCTTTAATTAGTCGGGATGATGTGAAGCTATTAAGCTTTCACTAATGGAAATGTTACTTTGACACCTCCAAATGTAATTCTGGCTCATTAAAATGTTAATCTAAGATATTTAGAATGACATGGATATTCTTGCTCCAGGTATTTCGTTGTTTATAGCTAAAACTGCGATTACTGGTAATGATCACATGTTGAAAGACTTTGCCCTTCATGTTTATCTGTTTGAAGTGAGCTAGAAGTGTATATATATATATATATATATATATATATGTTGAGCAGCCTGCTCAACACATCAAACAGATTATACTGTCCAGAAGTGATTTGTACCATGTCAAAAAAAAATTTTAATTTCAAGCAAGCATGTGCACAGGTCCAATTAGTGTGTAGACATGTAGGGGAGTGTGCACCCTGCTGTTGGTGCTGAGTGTATCTATGTCTGAGTGTGTCCTCTGCTTTCTCAGTCATTGTCCCCTGACTAATTACATCTTCTTTCTCTCTGTGTCTCTGCTAGTCGTCCCTTTTTGAGGCTCGTCTGTCCTGTGTGACCACCTGATACAGAGAGGTACGACCACACACACTTATAAAACACACACCCTGTATCAGAATGCACTATGCCTTTAGTAGTGCTGCAGTATTAATCTCTGTTCATATCAAAGCCTACCTTAAACCAGAGGACTGAGAGTGTGTCCTCTGCTTCAGCTTGTGCTTTCGGAGACTCTTTGTTTGTGTGTTTGTTTCTGTAAAGCTCAGCAAATGTCAGACACAATAAAACACCATGGTGCAAACACACACAAAAAAAGAAAAACAGTATCTATGCAGTCAACTTTATTTGCTTCTTTATTTCTGTTCTCATTCTTGTCTCTGCACTATACTTCCCTGTGACAGCTGGGTGCTTTAATAAGTTGCATTAACTGTAGAGTTTCCACGGAGTGTACAGGCTTAGGAATATATTTCTGAATCACTGCTCAGAAGGAAGCGTCCATCTACTCATGACAGAGAGGCTAGCTGAAGGCTCATTTATGCTGAACGTCATATAGAGAGCTTTTAGTCTGTACATAGTGCATTCATGCTGTATGTGTTTTTGCACGTCTTCAGCAGTATTGAGTCATAGTGGGCATTGTAGCCATAACTGAAGGAAGAGATGAAAAAGGCAAATGGATTTAACAATGGAAAGTAAAAATAAAAAGGCTGACCACATGCTATTCTGTGTTTAATGAACACTGCCCAGTGTATCCACGTTTATTATCAGAACCTCCTCGAGATAGTTGTTATTGACACATTTAACTCTTTACTGCCATCTTGTGGGTGTATCGATGTCTTACTTAAAGTTTGTATGGGAACATGTGGAACATTGAAACTAACATGTCAATTCTCATAAATGAATGGAGTTTAAATGAGGCTTAAATAAGCCAATTAAAGACAGACTCTCGATACAGCAGAGTCTTACATCACCCAATCTGCTCTTAGACAATTTAAGGTTCTCCAGTCTATTTTCAATATTTTTAGAATTAAATCTGAATTATGACTTTACTTTCCAAGTGTGAACAATATAGCCAACGAAAGAGACATCCCATACTAGCCAGCTGTGCTGCTAAGCCACATCTAACACTTTAGCCCTTTAGGCTAACATTAGCTAACATACTACTGTTGCACATATTACTGATATTAAAATCTCACTTCCGGTTCTCGCTTATACAGTCTGTCCAACTTCCCAACCATTTTCTCATTGACACTTGGTTCTCCTGTTCTCATATTTTCTTTCAAAGCAGGTCAGTCGCTGCAGCAACTTCGTCAGTCATTTTGTTCACATAGCAGCATCTTGACTTCATGTGAGGCGGAGCATTCGTTGTTCCCTTCAACAACATGAGAATCTTAATGAAATATTGTAGCGGGTCATTCCCTTTATTTTTGAATCTGAGGATATTTTCATTATGTATGTGATGAAACCTTATATTATAATTGGATACAATTTAAAAACTCCTGTAAAGTGAGTCTGACTTAAGCTTTCTGACATTACATCTCACTTGAGGAAGATTAATTTTGCACGTCGAGTCATGGCCATAAACCTCTTGTCCATGAGTAGCATGTCCCCTTTTTTATACTGATAAAAGTAATGCTGTGGAAAGACATAAATACACGAAACTGCTCGAAATAAGATCCCTGGAATATTTAGTTCAGGACTTCATAAAGGAGTTTTTTAAATTATATTTCTAGCTAGAGGTGTGCATCGTTCGGAAATTGCTTTGTCGATCACTGATTTTTATTAAGTTGTATGGCCACTTTTTCTTAAAAGTTTTAAAATCATGATGAGTAATGTATTTTAAGTGCTCTTATTTTGAAGGATAACAGTGGAAGTAAGGCTGGTTGGCATTGTGTATGTATTCTCGCCTGTTGAAATGAATGTACCCATCCTAATCCCAGCGGTTGTGTTTCTTAAACGAATTGTATGACTTTTCGAAATGACAAAAAAACTTTTTAAGCCTTAGTCCTTTATATGTTATATGTTGGCTTTGTACAGGGACTTCAGGGCTCTTGGCTGACTCTGTGCTGTCGCTAGTTTTAGCAGCTCTGCCAACGTTAGCTTCTTGAAGCTTGGTATGTTCCTGCGGGTGATTCAATTTGAAACGTATGATTAACTTCGTTGCAAGCCTTGCGTTTTCTGGTGTTTTCTGGTTTACTCGCGAGATGTTGGTAGCTGTGCTAGCTCATTCTTGGTGTGTGTGTAAGGTGCATGTGTGTCACCAGCACGAAGTGAAGCTGCTTGGCCGATTGCCAATTTAATCAAACTAGGCCTCCTGGCACCTCTATTTCTAGCACTTACAGTTTCACAATTTAAGCGCCTTCTACATTCATTATATGTAATTGATTTTGAATTCAACTGCCCCTTTATATATTTACCCCACTCTGTTTTTTTATTTATTCATTCATTATCCATAACCATTTATCCTGTTCAAGGTCGTGAGGTCTGGAACATATCCCATCTGACTTTGGGCGAGAGACAAGATATATCCTGCACATTCACTATGGACAATTACAAGTCACCACTTCACCTATATTGCATGTTTTGGATTGTGGGAGACACCTGGAGAGAACCCACTCAGACACGAAGACAACTTGCAAACTGAAAGGCTGGCGGAGGTGGATTTCAAGTAGTAACTTTTTGCTGCAAGGTTTTTCTGCTACTTTAATAAATAAAAATGTCATTGTATCATCAAAAAACAATAATGAAAATCCTTTAAGGTTTACTTCAATAATTTATTTTTTGTCATGCTCAGCCAAATTCCTGCATCCTGGAAGTTTTTCCGTGAGGCTATATTTAAACTTGATAGTCGGCTGCTGGTACGAGATTCAATTATGAGGTAGGAACCTGAGCAAAAGGTTTTGATTTCACATACAGAAAAAAAAACATGTTGGGATCTTTGTTCTTTGTTACAGCGATTGGACAAACAGCATCCAAGCTGTTCATGACAGAGTTGGGGGCAAATGCGGGGAGGCTATTTATAGCCCAGGTGGTCTAAAGCTTTCAGAGTTAAAAAAGGAAGCAAACCTCAGAGACCAAATGCTCCTCCATGTCAGCTCTGTGCTGATAGTCAGACATAGACAGACAGACAGGGTGAAGTTATCTGTAAGGCCAGGCTGAAAATAACAATTTCCTCACCAGCTTACAAGTGCGGTAACTGGTGATGCCTTTGGAAACAGTTATATAATTAGCATTAATAAAGCTTCTCAGCAACAAAACTTTTCATCGACTCCCATAAACCCACCTCCTCAGATTCCTTCTGTTATTGCTGGGTGTCCTTCAAAGGAATAGTTCACCATTCTCGGAAATGAGAATCTCCTTCATCTTGTTCGTTTAATATGTATGAAAAACTGCGTGAAATGATTAGTTTGTCATTTTATAGGCGTCATCAATCTTTCTACCCAACTGTGCAGCAGAAAGCGGCAATTTTCCAAAATGCTTGTTCATATGCACTTAATTATTTCTCTGCTTCAGTGAATGACGGGATAATTGAAGACAGCAATAACACGAAGACAAATACTCAATCTGGCTTAGGGTAGGCTTGGCAATGATTTTTATCTCATATTCCAATCATATTGCAAAAAACAACGGCTTAAAAAGAAGAATACAACAGATTTAAGGGTTTTTCCCCCACATCAAACACAATATTGAACTTGTAATCACTACTCCAATCTCAGAATTATTCAACACTCAGAACTGCATCGCTCATAAAAGCACAAATCACATATGTTTGAAACATTGTGCCAACCGTTATAGAATAACTTCGGCAGTTTAGTCGCAACATTTTTTCTGTTAAGGCTTAAATATGCATAAGAGCTTCATATCCAACCTGTAGTTCCAAAGCGGGAACTTTTTGGGCCTATGTTTCAGCGTTGTGTCTTGAGGAGGAAGAATGAAAAATATGCTGAAAAGAACATTCTGCCTTCAGTGAAGCGTGACGGCATCTTGATGACACTATGCTTCCTTCGTCACTGGAAACCTGCAGTGCATAGAGGATAAGATGGGTTCCATGAAGTTTTAGGAAGCTTTAGTGTCATTGGACATTCCATAAGGACAATGATCCCAAACGTAACTCAAGCATGAGTCTGTGAAGGAATTTCTTTTGTCAGGAAAACCCATGTGAAGGAGGAGCTTAGGTGAGACGATACTGAACGGCAGTTTGTACAACTCAATAGAGGATTGTTAAAAACAACACATGTGCAACACAATCTAAGGTTATTCCAGTTCTGATTGCACTTTCCTGAACACTTAAGTATTTAACCTCACATGAAGGGGGATATACCTCAGTTAAGGTTGTCTTTTACCATCACGTATACCCAAAGCACTTACAGGCAATTGTGATCACAGAAGGATATCATTTGAAATATATATTTACATGAGACACATAGTGTAAAATATCTCCCCTAAGTCCACCAAAGCTCGGTGTCAGAAGATGTCGTGGAACATCTTAGAGTCCCCTGCCTGGAACACCAAAGAAAATATCTGAGATCCAAAGGAGACGGTTTGTCCATGAGGACTGTTGCCCCGCCAGACGGTGATGTCTGTCTCTTTATAGTGGGTAATAGAGACAGTTGTTGAACAATTTTGAGACTGTTGTCAGGAAAAACAGCATTTGGTGTTATTATGATTAAATTATTATAATGATTATTAAATTGTTATTATAATTATATATTATAGATATCAAAACTATTCCTGTGTGATTGGTGGTAACTACAAACGGTTAATGAACAGTTTTTTGTCAGTCAGTTTGTCAGCGATGCTTTCAACTGTTCAACCTGGGTTAATAAAAGATTGATTATTAACTTATTAACAAGAGAATGGACTCAAGAAAATAGTTTTAAAATATTTTGATTGTGTGTGTTTGCGTGCGTGAGGGTATGAACATGAGAACTAGCAGGAAAACAACTGTATACAGATATATGGGAATGTCTCTGGGTGAGGAAATGCATGAGGGAGAGAGATAAAGTAAAGTAAAGTCTGAAAGAAAAGGAGGAATCCTTCTTTTGTTTGGTTAAAGCATGGAGTCTCCTGGGAAGCTTTCAAATCCTCTCTGGAATGCGTGCGTACGTGGGTGTGTGTGTGTGTGTGTGTTTGTGTGTGTGTGTGTGTTTTTGTGTGCTCGTTTCTTAGATGTGTGTTGGAGGCTGGCTAGTCACTGCATTTATACATGGAATGCAAATATTTATGTGTGTGTGTGTGTGTGTTCGTGCGTGCCTGCTTCAGTTCCAAGTTGTAGTGTAACTGTTACCATGGCGACCTATATCCTGTGTTTTTCTGTGTCACCTGTGTCTTTCATTTTTCTTTCTTACTTTCTTTCTTTCCAAGAATTCACCCTCCCCCGTCGCTCTGTTTCTCTGTACCCTTGTTGATTGATCTAAATGCCAGCGTACAGCTCAGATAGCATCAGCTGTTCTCCATAATGTGTTTATTTACTCAGCACTCAACTCATCCTCCGGTGGCCTTGAATTTGAGCCCACTTCTGGTTTTTGTGTGTGGGTGGGTGTGTCGGTGTGCACAGAGTTTACCTGTGACAAATAAATGTCCTTTTTTTTCAGTTTTATGGTTGTATATCAGAAATCCAGCAGAAATTTGGAGAACATTTCAGTAATCTATTGTGGTTGGTCTTTGAATCTTTGTTGATCATGTTTCCTGTGAAACACCCAAAACGGAAAAATGTTTATTTTTCCGCAAACAATGCTCACACAATCAGAATTTATTGCATTAAGAACTTTTCCCTTTCGATGTCTGTCTTTTTTTATTTCAATCACATTTGCATTTATTTTCCATTTTCTTTTTGATTGAGAAGGTGTAGGCCGAAGATACCATGACAAGTATCATGGTAGTTGCTGAGTGTTGCTACTGTTTGTGTTTGGTGCAGGATGGTGATGGATGAAGGGTCGCAGAGTGACAGAGGGAGGGGGACTTCAACAACAGCAGAGGGGACCCGGCTCTTCGTGGAGCTCGGTGAGTGACTTGAGACCCTCTAAGCCTCTGCAAGGTACCCAGAGTGTCTTTTTTAGACCTGGGAAATATGAACTACCTTGTTACTTTGTTGTAAAATGCAAGAGCAGATACATCTATGCAATTTAGTTTTGTCACACTTAAATATGTAACTTTATTTCCCATAATATAAATGATAAATACATCACTCCATCACTAGCCCAAATTTTATTCTGAGGGATTATGGAGTTTTTCTCTCCATTGCAGATTCCGAATGACCCATCAGCGCTTTTAAATGTCTTCTTCTTTTCATAACAGGCGAGCAGAACTTTGATGGAATTTGCCTTTCTACATATCGAACAGCCTGTAAGCTCCGCTTCATACAGAAAAGATGCAACTGTGAGTCAAATTAAAATAACCTTTTAAATATCAGTGTGTTTGCAGATTGTTTGATTTCACATTCTTGACCTTTCTCAACCCAGTGCATCTGGTCGACATATACAATGTGATCGAGGCTGTGCGGGACGCTGGACTGAACGCTGTGGAGTTGGACGCCGGCATCTCTGTGACCAGATTGGAGAATTTGGTGTCCTCCCTGTTCAACCAGCTCAGCAAACGACTGCCCACCACACACACCATCAACCCTGGAGAGAGCTCTGCCCTTTTAGTGGAATTCTTACTGGCTGCAGTTGATCGGTACAAAAAGAAGGAAACTTGGGATTTCTGACAGTTTACATTTTTTGAATTTCTAATGCATGTCGTTTTAGGTGAATGAATGTAAGGTGCGTTAAAGTGCCATAAATGTGTGTTTTTCTTTGTGTGTGCTTTCATTTCAGTGAACCCGACAGCCGCCTGACGGTGCTCTCTGTGAAGACCATGTTGGCCATGCTGTGCGGAGGGAAGTTGATAGATAAACTCCGTTGTGAGTACAAGTTAATACCATCACGACTTCTGTGGAATCTGTCAGAGGTCATGGTTTCTGTATTTACCAGAAATACTTTAAGTATTCCTCAGAAATGGGCTTGAACTCACTGACTTCACTTGAAGGCTTTGATTGTAAACAGAGAGGTAGAAATAGTGAGAATATAGTAAAACAGGAGAGAGTGTGCATTCCTCTATTGGTGTTTTTTGTATTTTCACTTAGTTAGTGTAATAGAAAAATAGTAGTCCTAATTCAAATGTTCTAAAATGTAAGGGATTATGTAAACACAGTGTTTCAGTTGTTTATTAGAATGTTAAATGGATGGTATGAGTTACCAGCTGGGATGATTACTGCAAATCTCACTTTTCCGTTTGTCATTAGTAAGATATTACAGTACCACCCTTACTGGATCTATATTGATGACAAACATCATGTACAAGCCTTCGCCCCAAAAACACATCAACGATTCTTGTGTCCCCACGACCCTGTCACCGATCAAGCTCTTCTGTTCCTGGAATACCCAACAAGATCTACATTTTGTTGATACCCTGACCCGGTCATCTAGCCATCACAATTTTGCCCTTTTCAAAATCAATCAGAGCCTTACAATTCCTCTTCACTGCTTTCAACACAGTAGTGTTAGGACCCAGTGTTCACTTCCTGTCTGATAGATCCCACCCACTGACAGATCTTCAATGTTACTGTGACTTCACCTGTCATTGGTTGTAATGTTGTGACATATATGACAGCTTGTGGTAAAAAAAATAAGGTCAATACTTTGGTTTACTCATTTACCCACACCGTTATGAATACGTATGTATGGAAAATATTTATGAGCTCACATTATGGAGACTCACCTCATTTCTTTCGACTAGCCGTTTTTGACCCCACAAAGTTAACCTAAAAATGTAGGTCAGAATTTGATTTGGTTCAGGGGCCACGTTAGAATTCTAGTGTGGATATTGTTATGGTTGTCTGTCTTCAAAATATTAATGTAATTTTTTACAAATGCATTTTGTGTGTGTGTAGATGTGTTTTCTCAGGTATCTGACTCAAGCGGCATGTTGGTACTGTCCAAATTTGATGGTTTTCTAAGAGAGGCTCTCAAATTGCCCACTGCTGCTCATGAGGGACCGTCCTTTGGTTATACACACACCTTGGCACGCTCATGCTTCCCACAGCAGGTACAATTACACACCTCTCCCACCTCTCCTTCATTATATTATCATTTATTGCATCATTTACAGCAACGCCTATTAGTTTACCTGGTGTTTCTGATTTTCATATAATATGCATACCCATTTCTCTCCACAGGTTATAACAATTATGTATAAATCTCTGTGTAATGATTTTTTTTTCTTTATGTAGATTCTGGCTTTTTATTGTTATTTTGTGACTTTACATGTTGTTATTGTCGCTGTAGAAAAGAGTGATGCTCAACATGTTCCTGGACATTGTAGCTGACCCCCCCCAGTGTCTGGTTTGGCTGCCTCTCATGCACCGCCTGGCCAACGTGGAGCATGGTACATACACACAAGCATGACCCACAGACATATGTGTTTTATATTTTCATACTTCAGTTGTTCATATTTTTAAAAATATTTTATTCAATATAATTCTAATTTCTAGTAAACTTAAATAGCCATTATTAAGGTTTCTTAAATTAAGCGACTTTAGACTTATTTTTACCAGTTATATCAAAAGAAAATTGGGATATTGTTAAACAGCTTAAATGTTTAGGTTTAGTCTTAACAAATAAATGTATTATATTTACTTCTTCATAGTTTCAAATTTTGATATCAATCTTGGACTCAAAAGTCTGAAGGCTACATTTTCACACAGTTACATTTCCTTCTGAGACTTCCCTGATATTCCACTAGAAGAGAGAGCCAGTTATGTTTCCCCTTAATCAACCTGTGATTACAGGTCCTGTATGTATTCTCTCTCTCTTTCTGCCAGTTTATCATCCAGTCACTTGCTCCTACTGTCGAGGCAACGGTATGACAGGCTTCCGTTACCGCTGCCTCCGTTGCCGTAATTATCAGCTCTGCCAAAACTGTTTCTGGCACGGCAACGTCAGCGGCTCTCATAGCAACAAGCATCAGATGAGGGAGCACTCGTCCTGGGTGAGTCACTGTGTGCTTCCTCCTTAATATCACAAGGGGGCACTAAGTGTGTGTGTGTGTGTGTGTGTGTCTGTACGTGTGTTTCTGTGTGTGTGTGTGAGTGTGTGTGTATGTGTGTGTTTGCACGTGTGTGTCCAAAGAGAGGATGACTGGCAAGAACGGCAGGAAGCTCTAACTCAGTGTCGTTCCACTGATACAGCTGTGGAACGACCATTAGCAATGTCTCAAGAACATAGAGGAAACACTCAAATACAAATAGAAATACAAATAGTTTCACACAGAAATTTAAGCTATTTTTTTTACAGTGTGCTAAAAGTTAAACTAGAGAGAACCAAAATAATTCTAGTATTTGGATTCCAGGTACTGAAATTGGATCTGTGGTTGAGCATCGGATGATAAATAAATCTCCAATACAGATCTTATCACGTTTGTCAAGAAGCTGATTATTCTCAGCTTCATAAACTTAAGTAACTGATCCAGGAAATGGTAATGAGGTGATGTAAACACCAATGCTACTGCAGACCACGTCTGTCTCTCCAAATTTGAATGAAAATAGTAATACTTGTGATAAACTGTCCTCATGCAACCAGAATGTCCAGTCATGTCCTCAGCACTTTTATGTTACCAACAATCCCTCCTTGAGGTACCACCAAGCATCCGGGCTTGTGTCTGTCCTCAGACTTGGTTTGGTGCATTTTCCCTGCATAACAATAAAATACATAGTCTATAAATGTCAAGAGTAATACTTCTGATTTACTTAATTTAAGAAGATTATAGTCAGTATAGTATAATCGGTTTAACGTAGGGGCCGTGTTCTACTGAAGAAGTAATATCGGTGCATGTCCTCTATAATGATTAGTGTAATCAGATTAAAGCTGAGATAAGATGAAATGTCATCATCCTAAAGAGATGAAGAAATGGTGTATTAATGAACAGAGATGTTGAATTATTCATTTCCCGGGCTCGTCAAATTATGTCGTATTAAATTTTTCAGTTTCAATGATTAATCTATTCATGAGTGCAGATCCTCCCAGTGGAACCTTCTTATCACAGGCTACTGATCCTAATATTCCTCAGCACACCTTGCATCCACTGATATCTGTTTTTCGGTATCCTATTTTCTGCTTCATTTCAGCAGTTTTGCAGAGTTAATAGGGACTGAGAAATGAGGCAATGAGGATATAGGAGTTGAAGAAAAAGAAAAATGTGGGTTTTTTATAAATTACTAGGCATATAAATAAGTACACAAAATACAAGTATGTTCACAAAAGCAGCTAAACAAGAGGATGTTAACTGAAACAACTGACCTGACATAATGAAGCAGAAGATAAATATGTTGGGGTTTGGTTGAACTAAATAACACATACGGGAAAACGAGATAGATGTCAACTAAAACTATGTACAAAACTAACTAAACATAATCCTCCCCCGTGGTACAACTGCCCAGCTTTGGTGGTCTGGCAAACTAGTGAGGTGGGAGTGTGTTATGATATTACCCTGTGTGGTCGTGGGCATCACTATAGCACTAATTATTACTGTTAGATCGAGGAAACTCCCTTTGGAGTTTTATGATGTGTCACGCATGCAGCTGTGTTACAAAATAGAATAAGATGCAGCATCCAGGACTTACAACCCTCCTCATTCATCCGAGCTTAGAAGTACACTGGCTTGTTACCCCTTTGTGTTTATATATTCATTTATTATACATATATTTTGATAAAATATAGAATTTTCACTGCATTTATATGCAATGATTCCTGATCTGAACAAAAGTTGAAGTCAATGAAACCACCAAACTGAAAGCTATGAAAAGTTTACCATTGTAGCTGATCAAAATGTCTGTGTTTTGTATACACACGGATACAAACATTGAGTTGTTGTTTACGTGCTTGTGTTTATGTGTGTAGAAGTCGCCGGCCACAAAAATTGGTCGAGCCCTGAGCAGGACTCTGGGCTGTGTGTCGTCCAGAGAACCCTCTCATCCAATTTACCCAGAGGAACCTGAGAGGACCATCAATCTCAGCAACATAGTGTAAGACCTCACAGCACAAACACACACTAACACACACTAACACACACCCACTCACACACCCACACACGCTTAGAGAGACTGAAAGAAATGCTTAAGAATAGTCCATTTTAATAAAGCCCACATAAGATCTGAATGAAGAAGCAGCACATCCTTTCTATTACTGCTGGACTACAACAAAGATGGGACACATGGGTAAACTAAATAATGTAGAAATTCATAAGCTAAAAATGGTCCAAGTAAGCAAACAAATAGATGGCAGTAATCTGTGTAAGTCAGCAGTGAAAAGAGTCTGTGGCAAGGAGATTTTTTTCTAGTCTGGTTGCTGCTTTTCTTCATACGCTCGGGTCACATAAGGCCCAGGTGCGTCTCGTGCCTCTGATTAAGCTCCCAGTTTGTCTGCCGCCCTGAAAAAAGAAAGAACAGCCAGAGCGGAGTGACACAGATTGAGGCGCCATCTCAGTTATGGAGTCAAATGGTTCCATACAATATCAATATTCCGTCTAATATCAGCTAATGTAATATAACTATAGCTTTATATTCCTGTGTAACTGATGACTCAGTCTCGCCGTGACTCAGATGACTCATTTAAATGATTCTATTATCAAGACAGAACAAGTAAATACGTCTTTGTCGCACTTTCATATAATTACCTGTTGATGAACAATGTTTACATAGTCTTGCTGTCACTGCCTATACAACCAATCAGCCATAACTTAATATCCTCTTATAGGTGAAGTCCTAAAAACTCTGATTATGTCTTTACAATGCTAGGATGGTGGATTTTATTCTGCTGTAAGTGAAGTTTTTGTCCTCAGAGTTGAACTAGTGAACCGGCAATAGGGTCAAGGGCACCAAAGGCTCATTGATTCACCTGAGGAATGAAGGCTAACTTGTGTTGTTCACTCCCAAAGGGGAGCTACTGTCGCACAAATTGCTGAGAAGGTTAATGCTGGTTCTGACATAAAAAGTGTAGAGTACACAGAGCTGTTTTGGCAGCATGAAGGGGTCCCACACGATATCTTGCTCTAATATCTTGACACTGAATTCCGCTAGGGTTACTTGTTAGTTCTAAATTCAAGTTGACAGATTTAGCAATATGTTCGAATTCGAACATTTTATAATTAATTTTGCTAGATTTGTATTACATTTTTATATAAAACAGGAGCGTGATGATCTTGCTGGCAGCGTATTATTTTTTTCTGAAAGGTAATAATACCCACATTTTTTCTTTTAACCATCTGAGCGTGTAAGATATAGAGAGCCTGAATGCGACATCAGAATGTAGTTAATGTTTACCCAAACAGAGGTTGAAGGTCTGTGTTGAAGCTCTATTAGAGATGTTAACATTTAAACCTGAAAACGCTTTTGTCACACTAACAAAATGTGTCTCAAGCAGCAAATAGAATAACATTCTAGTGTGTTATCACTGGTACGGTTACACGCACACAGACAGTTCAGATAACACGAGACCTGAGAAGTCCCACCTCTATCGCCATCATGTTGTTTGCTCCACCCCTAGTGGTGGATTCACTCTGTTTGATTTTCCAAACTACGGTAGACTGGCATAATACATCGGGGACATATTCAGCCAGCACACAGGTCATAGTACAGATGTGAGTATGCTTGAAATCACACCTCCACACCTTATTTCCCCTCCTAATCGTCTCTGAATATCTGTCTTCTTTTATTTTTATTTGTTCTTAACTCTCTCCCTCTCTCCTTTCTTTCTGCCTCTTTCTCTGGTTGGCTTTGTCCTGTCTGTGTTTGCTCAGGCTAGTACAATTCAGGATTGCATGATTGCACTCCAAAAGCACGTGAGAGTGTTTGTGTGTGAGAGTGAGAGAAAGAATGCAGGTTTTTCTGATAGGGAAAGCCTTGCGTTAGAATTTTTTTACTGCTATAATCCCGACCCATGTTTACTCTGTTGATGATGTGGGGCTGTGACACTGTGGTTGTTATGTTTGCAGCCCCTCTCGTCCCACCAGGAACACCAGTGAGGCCATGTTGCATTCTTCATCAGTGCCCGATTCCGCCAAGAGGTAAAATCCGACTTAAAGAGTGCAGAAGTTCCACTTTAGTGTTTGTTGTTTCTTCAAGAGTTAATTGAACCATGGAAAAGTGTTTTTTAATCATTATAATTGAATTTTTAATAACTCCTTTGATTTCCTTGTGAATGATTATCTCCTAATTATTGCCAATTCAATTTTGCCGACTGGATTTGATGAAAGTTAAGTGTCTTGTACAGTGTTTTACTCTTTTAAATTCAAACTTATGACAATGACACCATGAGCTGCGTACATTTGTGATAAACAGCTCTCTATGCGGTCAGTCTTCTGTGAAGCAACCAAACTGATTCATTTTAATATTTAGTATTTTCTTAAAGCAATCTTGAATTCTCTTGGGCGCTGGAACTTTCAGCTTTTTCCATACAGTTTCGTGGACATAACCTAAACAACGTCTACAAATTCATTGAAACAGTATTTTTTTAATAATAATTATTAGATAAGGCCCAAAACCAAACAGAGAATTTGACAGATTGTATTTGAAAAGGAAAATGTAAAACATAATCACAGAACATTAGAGGTTCATATATTGTGTTTGTCTGTCATCTATAACCTTTTTATCTTGTTTGCTTCATAAAACTGATAGATGCTTTTATCGGTAAATCATTTCGTTTTTTGTTTAAATTATGGAATGCTTTTTGAAGTTAGACAACGAGATCCTCTTTGCATCTTGAGAAGGGTTGGATGGATGAAAATAGCAGGGACTATGATGGTATTAAGTCATATTCTTATAGGTATAAGTCTTATTCTCACTACTTTTCCCAACTGTTATATGCCGAGGGTGACACTCATAAAAACAATTCAATAAGCTCAGTCAGGCATAAAGCGTTTTAGAAATATGTCAGAAACAACATTTACATGTTTATTTCCCTTCTCTTATCCAGCTTAGCGGCTGCTCAGCGTATGAATGAGGAACACGCTCTGATCGCTGCGTATGTGAATCGTCTCCAGAGCAGCCCAAGGTGAGAGGAAGTGACACAGCAGAGGGGTGTTACAAGTGGCGGTTAAGGGAATCTGGGAGAGTGAGAAGAGGAGAAAAACCTGCAGTTCTACAGTTCAGGCTTAACTTAATTAGTCTCTGCCCAGATTTGATCTGACAGATTTAATTATTATTGTTAGGAATCGAAGATCATGTGGAAAAAAATCTGTTTATGCATGAGAAACTGAGCTCAGGTCAGACAAGTGGTTGTGATTCCATGATTCACTATCGGCCCAGTGTCAACACCCCCCCGGCAACATGTGCACTCAGTAGCCAGTCATCTGTTTCAGTTAAAACAGGGAGACACCCCACGGCTAATTTAACTCTATTGATGTATCCAGCATCTATTTAACCCCATTTAGTCACTAAACAGAAGTTTACTCAAAGCCCAGAGGAAGCCTGTAATTCCAAGATTAGGTGGAGCGATGATGGATGATGGTCACTGTAATATGTTTATGTTTTTGCAGGTTGCTACACAGTAAGATTAGATTTATAGTGCATGCTTACAAATTAACAGTAGTGCATTATTGCTAGAAAGAACAGAATAAAACATAAGTGATCATTAAACCCCCGATAAGTCAGGGATATTATCTAATTATCATCGCTGCTGCTGCCGCAGATCCTTTGTTATAGCTCAAAAACTGTATCATGGATCCTTTTCAAATTTGAGACTCACATAGACCTTAATCTGAGGAAGAACTGGAGTGATTTTGGGAGAGTTCGGCCTTATTTTTTGACAATCTGTGGGCTTTACCTAGGAAATTGTCAGGCCAGAATTTCTCAACTGTTGGTCCGATTTAGTCCAAAGTTGGTGCATATGATTCGACCAAAGAGATCTATCTTGTACACATTATGTTCTACTCTAATAGTTAATATTTTACTCACTACGGGCAGTTTTTTTATGAAAAACACAGTTTTTCTGATATAACCTTCTAACCATTTGGCTCTATTAAGTGCAAATTTGCTGCATGTGAATTGACTTAATGAGGTCTATCTTGTAAATATCATATTTTACTCTAGTAGTTCATATTTTACTCAGAGGGGGCGCTGTTTTTTTACTTAAAACACTGTTTTCCAGACATAACTAAAAATATATTTCATGGATCATTTTCAAAATTTATACCTCAATAGTCCTTAGTGCAAGGAAGAACTGGGTTGTTTTTAAGAAAGGTCGGAGGATTTTTTTCTGAAACTAGGGGTGAGCTTGATCTCCCAAAGTATTCCTGACATCATTTCTCAACCGTTTATCTGATTTAGACCAAATGTGGTGCAAATGAATGGAATTGAGGAGATCTATCATCTTTGACCAATATTTTAGTCTAGCAGTTCATATTTTACTCAATTTAGTGAGTTTTTTTTTTTTCTTTTATGAAAAATACCTTGGAAATAACCTTTGTTATAAACAAATTTAAGTTCAAGAGTTCAATCAGGGGGATTGCTTTTACAACGAGGGGGATTGGGAACTTTTCAGGGATATACCCTGGCTGCAGGGGGCTACACCTTCGGTCTAGTTATTTATTAGTTCATGTTGCTGCTTATAAGTTGCTGATTTCCCTACTCTGTGTGCTTCAGTAGTGTGGACAGTCCCAGCAGACAAGATGAGGAGCATAAGCTGATCGCCCGCTACACCTCCAAACTGGCCGAAACTGACGGCGCAGGAGTGAGTCAATAAGACCTTGTTTTCTCACACACAGTAAACAGAAAATACACAAACACACAATCAGGCGAGGTGGCTTCCGGTTTAGAGAGAGTTCTGACACAGAGCTGTGGGTGGTCTCTCTCTGATCTTCAAGCTCCAGCTCTAAATTAAGATCTTTTTTTCGTCCGGTAGATGACAAATGATCAAACCACAGCTACAGCAGATCCAATGAGCCTCATGTCATTTTGTGTCTGTGTTTCAGGTAATACCAAACCGGAGCATCAATTTTGATGTGAACAAACAGAAGAGGGAGCTCATCGCTCAGCTAGAGTCAAAAAACAGGTAGAAATTCATGAATGTTAGATGGTTTTTAATTAATCTTTAAATAATAGAATAATAGAAAATATGTATTGTATCAGTTTCTACCAAACTATATGGTTTGATGACATTATTAAGGCAAAAATTATTGATATACTCGCATAAATAATGTGTTGTTACCTCCACCAAGATTGTTATGTTTTCACTAGCATCTGCTCCTTTGGTCAAAAGCTTGGATATGATCGGGGCAGAATTGTTTCAAATTTGAACTGTATCCAGGTGATGGAGCAGAACCATAAGCATCTTTCAGCATTTTCTCTGTCTATTACTCATGGAATACTTGGAATGGATCTGGAACTGGATTGAATTGTTTACACTTTCTTATAATTGGATTTCAGGGTTTATGACTATGCTTGTCAGTTAAGCATAAACTACTTCAAAGTTTACAATGAAAGTTGGTTGGTATGGGGAAATCATCAAACTTTGTTGATGGTCTGTGTGAAGGCACGGATTCATGGGTATTTGTGTGTGTTTGTTATATGATTACGATGGGGATCTAGATCTGGCATATGTAAAACATGTAGGATTGTTGACTGTCTGACATTATGGTTTGTCAATGGAAAACATCAAATGTTGACTCATTTAGTACTTTTTAGCGGAGCTGACATATTTGTTATTTCTGCTGAAACAGCAAAAAATATGTATATTATGTTTTTTTATAATCAAAGTGCCCTGTCGGTACATTTCTCTGCATTCAGTCCCCGGGGACTTTACTGAAGTGTTTGGTGCAGTAGACCTCAGCATTCATCTAAATAGGCTTAGGGACTGTCTTAAAAATGGTTATGTTTACACATGTAAAGGGGTGGATCTGTGTCTCTAATAAAAAACTATGTATCCTCCAGCCATGGCCGTGGCCATGTACTGCATTTCATCCCCACTTCTCTGTCACTCCATTTCCTTCACATATTTTTCTGTCCTTTCAATAGTGGCCTGCAGGCCAAAATCATTTTTGTTTTAAAAAACGAAATACTCACTTCTTTCGAGTGTGGTGTCCCTCAGGGGTCAGTTTTTGGACCAATTTCGTTTTTGCTATATATGCTTCCCCTTGAGCATGTCTTACTTAAACATGGTACCCCATGTTTATGTAAGACAAAGACAAATTTTATTTTGATGAGACACAGATCTCCTGATCCTGAGAGACCCTGATACTGACATGCCATACATGTGGCTATTTGACATTACCTTTCAAGTATTGTTCTTACCCATTATCATGTGGTATGTGTATGTCTATATACACCTGTCAGATTTACAGTTTAATGTCCAATCCAACATGGGAGTTTCTTTAAGAAATCTGCAAAAAAAACCTGCAGAAGTATGTGTATATCATCTTTTCACTGTCTGTTCAGTCATGTAAAAATCTCCCCCAGCCTCCGCTGACAAGTACGATCTTTATTTCCAGAGAGATCTTGGCAGAGATCAAACGTCTCCGTGCACAGCATGACGTAGCGTGCCGGGCCAGTCCCGAGAAGGGCTGCACCAACCCAACCCTGCTGGCCGAGCTCCGTCTGCTCAGGTAAGGAAAAGATTCCACCATAGCCCAAATTGGTCTGGTTGGGTCTCCTGTTGTTCATTTTACAAAGTGAACAACAGACTAAGACTAAATTTATTTGAGTCATACCAATCACTCTTTTAGAAATCTAATTGTGTCAGCGTGTACTCTGCCTCCCTTGTATTCTGTGCTACATTGTCAAATTTGGCAGGATATCGTCCATATTGCCAGTTAGGGAGAACCCTTTATGGCAGATGGTGGTGACAGATGGTAGGTTTCGTGAAAAGCCAAAATAAAAATCACTTCCAAGATTAAAAAAAAAAATTAAAATTTCGGTGAAAACAAAAGCCCCAAATAGAAGAAGTGAGACTACATAATATTCTGCCAGAGATAGTTGTAGTAATGAAGTTGTAAGGACACTGGCATGTTTAAGTGTGAAATACAACAGCTTTAAATCCACTATGTTTACATTTTAAATTTTTTGGTATAATAGCATCATAAAACTTCAAACATGACAGGAGTCATTGTTTTTTTTTGTGTCCTGCTGGATAGGGCCACTCGGGTGCGCCAAATTCCAACGTTTTTACATTCAACACATGTCCACTTTAAGTAATGCCCATCACTTGAAGAACTGTTTAGTTGTTTGTCAAAGGATTTGACTTGAATGTTCTTATTATGCTGTGATGAATGAAGGAGAATTTCTTTGAAAGCTCCTCTATTGTCTGACATGGGGCCAGAATATGTGCATGTGAAGAGAAAACTGAAAGAACCCTTAAGATATAGATGAAATTAATAAAGTTATTATCTACTCACCATTCTGCTGATGGAAGGTCATGTGACATTTCTTAGACCACAGAACATTTTTTTTACAGCAAAACCACACTTTTTCCACAAGAACTGAAGAAGATGGTGGCTTGTGTCAAAAAACAACAACAAAAAAAAACAGGACTAAAGGGACTTTCCAAAATTCCAGACTGAGATTTGAAAAGTCATTATTTAAACTTATTTTTAGGTTGAACTCATGATTTTTTTTTAGCCTTAAAGCTGAAAGCATTAGGGAATGCAAGTCTGAGGCGGTTGCACAAGCTTGAATGCAAGTACATGCATCATTAGAGGAGACCAATGGGAACTTTTGATCTTTGCCTTACTCATTGTTTACATGCTGCCTGGAAGTTGCATAATGCAGAACAGACAAAGCTTGGCCGAAGTCACAGCAAGAAGCATCTTGATCGGATCTAAGGTTAAAAGGATTTTTGGTGTGTTACAAGTCAGTGTTTTCAGAGCTCTTTGCTGCTTGTGTGAATGTTAAGACTTTTGCACATTAATGCTTTAAGCTAAGAGTTAGTTCTGTTCTGATTTAGCTGGCTTAAAGTTCAGGACGTGGGCTATTGGAGCTTTTTTATTAATTTCTGTTTTCACATTTTAACACTGTAATTCTGCTGTAAAGCTCCGGAAATGTTTTGCGAAATAGGAAAACTCATCTTTTTCCATTCGTATTGAAATCAGCACTTAATTAATGAATTTTCATATTTGGATGAAGTATTAACTAATGATATAACATCTAAAACTACCTATAAACGCCCGTAAGTACATTCTGATTGACTATAACGGATTATTATTACCATAAATGACCAACTCTCCCCTCCATCTTTATATCTCAACAGCAAATTCTGTAACTTTTGTCCTTATTTAAAGTTATCAGATGGTCTAAAGTATACTTTATGAGGTAATCATGCTATGTAGCAATATTGATACAGCTATGGAGCTATTTGTAACCTACATGATGGCATCCCTGCTGCTTCTGCAACCTGAGAACCAATATCCTTCAATCTCAACTGTTCTGTTTCTCAAAGTTTTTCTTTCTTTTGAGCTTTTATGATCTCTCACAGAGCGAGTGCTAAATTGCATGTGCATTCTAACAGATTGCATGTTATGTTTGCGGGCGATGTACTAATGATTTACAGGCGTTGCTGTTTAAATGAGGGTTTTGCGTGTGTTACTGGCTTCCGCCGGAGAAACAGAGAGCAAGACAAAGACCGCAAGAGCAGAATTTAATTTAATGTCGTGGAGCTCAGCTGGTTGGTGGAAGAGGCAGATAAACATATTGTTGAACTACAGCAAAGACATTTTAATTTTAATCAAAGAAACGCGATATGATAGAGTATCTGTGAGAAAGTCAATGTGGTTGGCAAAACAAGAAGATGAAAGGAAGAGCAAATGGCATGAAAAGCCATTTGCATGAGAAGAAGAGAAAATTGCTTATAATAAAAATTTGGTTAATAAAACATGTGGGGGCCGATGGAACACATGCCGCTGACCGCTAATGAGCAGCAGGTGCAGCTCACTTTCTGCCTTGAGCAGATAGAGGAACACAATAAGATGCACACATTTTTTTCCTGGATATTTTTAATTTATTTACGATATTTACCAATATTTACGATATTTAAATTTATTTTAACATTTTGCTGAGTATAAACTACTATAAAATAAATAAAGGGAAGACTTAAATCACATATCCCAGATCTAGATGAATGAAACATTCCTGTTGAAAATCTTTATTGATTATTAATTTGTTGACATCAAAATAAAGTAAGAACGATCAATGGAAACCAAAGTCATAAACCTATTGAGGATTGGATTCGGAATCATACTCAAATCAAAGTGAAAAAATGAGATCCCAGGCTGATCCAACTTTTGTGAATTTCCTGAAGACAACCCATAATGTGACTCAGTAGTGTGAAAGTCCTCCATGTGCCTGAATTCACTCCCTACAACATCTGGGCTTGCTCCTGATGAGACGGATTGGTCTCCATGGGGATCTCCCCCCCAGGAACCCAGGGCCCACTGCACCAGCATACGGTCTGACAATGGGACTGTGGATCTCATCCTGGTACCTACCAGCAGTCAGAGTACCACCGGCTAGAATGTGGAGATCTGTGCAGCCCTCCTCCTGAAATGGTCCGTGGCCACCACCTGCAAAAACATTCCTTGATAGAGGTTGTCTCTCTAATTGCCTCTCCTTTCCACCTGTTGTCTGTCCCATTTGCACAACAGCAGGTGAAAATGATTCAAAATCATTATTGCTTCCTGACTGAACAGGTTGATATCCCGGAGGTGTGATTGACTTGGAGTTACACTGTAGTTTAGTTTAGTAACAGGCAGCTAGTCAGAGCTGTATCTGGTGTGACGAAGGCCATCAGTGCCCTGGCAAGAGGGATGGAAACTGAGGTACAGGCAGTGGTGTCGCTCTACATCCAAGCGGTCCCGCAACGGAGCAGCAGGGGAATGTAGAGGGACGAAAGCACACAGCCACACATGTGGCCAGTGGTCAATGTTGTACAACATACAGCAGACAACTACAGTCTGGGCCACTTTTTCTTGGCTGTACATTAATGCTCCTCCTGTGCGGTCCAAGCAACAGAACCAGCTCTTTTGTGAAACTGTGTCTATGCACCACCCTGTGCCCATTAGCACCTTCCTTTTAGACTTATTAAAAACAGATGCAATCACAAGCACCAAATTCTTTCCAGGCTTTCTAAATCCCATTGCATGCGCTAAATTACTCTGCACTAATGTACTAATGTACTAAATGGACAGCGCGTGCAATGTTGAATGTTTGGACAGACGCAATCCTCAGTGCGAAACTAACCCTGAGCACGCAAACCTTTAGTCAATCAGGACCTTAGCCTCCTCTTTAACCCGGAAACTGAAGCCACCCAGAAGAATATCACAGATTACACACATTGTTTCGCTTCACCGACCAACCATGTTTCCTTTAGAATGCTCTACAATTTCTAGCAATGCTCTCTCATAGGCGTCCTCAGAGGATGATCTTGGGCACAAGCCCACTTGAGTTGCATTACTCCCCTGTTTGTCTGAAAAACAACTGTCTGCAAAAGCTTACAACAGAGACAGAGAAGAGATTCAGTGGTTTTCCCATTGGGTTTTATCAGCTCATAAACCATATGAGACAGATTGTTGTGTATAACCATTCACAATTTTATAATTACAGCTTGTATACGAGAACAATTTTACAGATTATTGATCTGACTAATGGGGAATGAGACTTTTTATGTGTGTTTCAATGCAAATTAATGCATACATAAACAAATGTTGAGCTGTCTTACAAATTAGCTGTGAAAAAAGGGGGCCTGTAAATCTTATCCTGCAGCCTGTCAGCAACCATTTCCTCCAGTTTAACTATGTCTACTGTGAGTCCTTGAGCTCTTTTATTGCTGCCTCCTCCCAAAACCGTTATGTGACAGTAATGGAGGGTTGGTGTGTGTTGCAGACAAAGGAAAGATGAGCTGGAACAGAGGATGTCGTCTTTGCAAGAGAGCAGGAGGGAGTTGATGGTGCAGCTGGAGGGACTGATGAAGCTACTCAAGGTGACACAGACAGACAGACACACACACACACACACACACACACGCGCGCGCATATTGCTTTCATATGTTGTACTGAGGGCAAAGTTCCACTTTTCTCCACAACTCAATGCTTCTGTCCTTTCAGTTACAAGCTTCGCTTTTCCCTCTGTTATTTCCTCTTTCACAGTTGCCCCTTTTCTTGCTCTGACCGTTTCTTACATCCTGTTTTCCATCCTTTTCCCTCCCTGTTTGTTTCCGATTGCCAATGTTGTGACCGTCTAGGATGAGGAGCAGCGACAGGCAGTAAGTTTATCCCCTTTATGTTGGATTCTTGGGGTGTGAATGGGAAATTTAGCAACTTCAAGCTCCCAAATCTGAACATGTCTACACAAGAATGCTAGCACCATTAATAAGGACCTAACCCAGCCAGCTCCCAGTCTGTTTGTCCGCCTGTCATTGTGGAAAGAATACAGACAATCAGGACTCACCCAAATATACTGAGGAACAGCTTCTTCCCTAAAAGCTCTTGCCTCCATCACCCCCCTCCCCCTCCCCCCACCACACGCACACACACGCCCCACTGAGGACTAAATAACTCTATACCCAAGAGCCCCCGCACCCTTACATTACTGCTTTAGATCAGGACACTTTCATCTGCACTTTAATCTGCTGAAACAGTGTCAGTGCAGAGATAGTAAATAAACACTTATTTATTACTGAGGGCAAAGTAAACACTTGTTTATTTACTATCTCTTTTATTTATTACTGTTGTATTTTCAAATAGTTCTATTTGTGCTCCTTTGCCGTCGGAGAATGACCAAACCAAATATCGTTGTGTAGTGACCACAATGACAAATAAAGCGTCTCATGTCTTGTCAAAATAAGACGTTTTTTTGCGTCTTATTTTGTAAGTATTGGCATAGATTTTTCCAGATATAACCCAAACCTTAACTACATTATGAAAAGACATCAGCTTGAATGATAAGTTACATTCGAACATAAATGATGGCAATGATGTGTGTTAATGTTTTTAAATCAATTCCTTAGGCGCAGGCGGCTGGCTCTTCTCACGCCTCTCCTTCACGACCGAGCCCCTCCTTGGTCCGGTCTGTAGGTGCTGTGTCTCCCCATGCTCACATGTATCCTCCTCAAGATTCCCTCGCTGGGGTGGGTGGTGATGTGCAGGAGGCGTTCTCTCAAGGTAAGTGAGTAAACAAACATTCGTACAGTAATTTCTTTTTGTTGTTTTTTTTTTGTCTTTCATTCTAAAGAAGATCTGCTGGCTTTGGTTGACTTTATAATAAGTGAATGTTGAATTACGAGTACAAGGAAAGACACCTTTATTAATACCTCTTTGAGACACACAGGAGAGATGCCTCTGGTAGAATTAAGTCCACATATTTTATGGTTTACATGTTTGTCTGAGCAGCTCAGCTTATTCCCTGATAGGAATATTACCTTTCATATAGTAAATGAATAATACATGGAAATTACATGAGTTAAAGAAAAATCCAATAAAATGTATTCTCAAAAGGTCAATTAAAATCAAACGTAATTGGTACTTTGTTGTTCATCTGTAAAACGCTTGATGTTTTGTATTTCTAGTAGTGTCCCAATTGCTTTTGTTGGATCGCTGCTCAACTACTGTCACATTTGTGCAGTTATGTTTAGCGATGGTTACAGATTAGGCTAATTTTAGCAACAGTGCATGATGCACTGTAGAGCCTGTACTATTCACAAATAATTCAGTTTGTTAAGGGAATTCTCCTAATCAATTATTGTTTTTTTCCAAGAACACTTTCTCCACATTACAAGACAACAATTGGCACAATGTTATAAATAGAATCGCTTTATTTATAGAGCTTAAAATCACAAACATGCATCTTAGGAATGATAATGTGATTTTATAAAATCTTTTTAAATCATTCCCTCTTTATTGAACTGTATCGAACACAAAATACAACCGATACTTTTTTTTTATTTTAACAATGGGCCCTAACAAGTCCCTTCCCACCCTCCCCCACCAACTCCACCGCAGCACCAAAGCAGGCCTGCGTGCCTTTTTCTATAAAGAAAAAGGTGGGAATCATTGATCAAGGGGTGTATAATAGGGTCCATTGGCAACTGTAGCTTCGTTAGATCTGCAAGAGTACTTATAACCTTAATCAAGAATTCCTGCACCCCTGGACGGTCCCATGCCACATGGATGAATGAGCCAATAAAATTAGATTTAAAACAAAAACTCTGACTGTATTGTCTCATCTGTAGTGTGATTTGACTGAATATTTAAAATATTAAATATATTTCATAACTGTCTAATCAGTCCGAGCTCTGCAAGTGATGTGGATCAGTGAGTGACTGTGGTTTTGATTTTGTCACGTCTCTGATGCTCAGGCCCCAGAAGGAACCTGAGAAATGACCTTCTTGTAGCAGCGGACTCCATCACCAACACAGTGTCCTCACTGGTCAAAGAGCTCCACTCTGGTAAACACACATACACACACATGCACGAACAAGTACCTCATTTGCATATATAAACATAAAATCAACATGATAGTATATTAGTTATATTAGTACTGTATATTTGTCTAACTTCCAAACAATCCACTTTTCACAAATTAGTCAAGTCCAGTCAATTTTATTTTTCATGCCCAACCACATTTGCCTCGATGGGCGTTCCAATCTGTACATGGTAGAACGTCTTCTGTCCTCAGACCCTCGGTCTGGGTAAGGAACAAGTCAAAAAAAAAACTTTTAACGGGGGAAACTGGGAGGAAACCTCAGGAAGAGTCACAGAGGAGGGATCCCTCTTCCAGGACGGACAGACGTATAATAGATGTTGCGTGTCAACAAACGTAAACACTTTGTATACACTTCTAGCAATGATAATGGGATGTGGTGAAGTATTACAGTACATGCAGTATCAGTGGTACAACAATATACAACTTATACCCAACAACAACAACAACTTATTGTCCTAATACAAATGATGACAAAAATGTGTCACTTTTGTTTATTTATATATACATAGAAATGTCATACATAAAATGCAATCAGTTTAATTTAAAAATAACTATAAATCTGATTAAAGTTATTCACATTTTTTCTGACATACATTCGTATCTTGACTTTTTTCTTACTTTCCTGACCAGATGATGTTCGGGAGGAAGAGGAGAGATTGCTGAATGGAAAGGACCGAGGTGCATTATTCTCTTCATTCTTTTAAATAATCTCTTCCTTTAGATTATTATCTTCTTTTTCACTTAAAACACGTAGCTGCCCTCGATTCATTACAGTATTATTGAATAAACTCGCCGTCAGTGTGATTTTGATTCAACAAACAATAGAGTATTACAACTAATGAAAAACAAATGAATGAGAAATAAATTACATAATTGTTTGACACTTAATCACATTAATACACATTAATCTATTTTTATATTTGCAACTCTAATTCAAGTCATGGAATTCCCTTCCCTTATCACTTAGCTGAACGATAAAAAATAGAGTTAATATACTTAAATAGATGAGCCCTTGTATTTACATTCTTCTATATGAAGAAACCCTTTGCACAGATGAAAGCTCCGGCATATCGTTGCGTGTCATGTGCACACCTCCAGGATGTCCCACCTCCTCTCGCTCTCATCCCAACTGCAGCGACATTCATTAACCGGCCTTTATGGAGCCCCAGCTCTTTACAAGAGGGCCGCCTGCAGAGACCGAGTGGAGAAACTACTTCCTGGTCTGCTCCCAGGACACAGACTAAACTCTTATTAAAATTCTAACCTGCAATGCCAACCCACTGACCCCCAAACAGCCAGGAGGCAGACAGGGGGCCAGCTAAAATACGCTTAGCCAGCCCACCGGAGTTTTTTTTTTCTCCGGAGTCAGTCGGTTTGTGGAGCACCTGCCAATTACTGTCAAGTTTTATGATTTTACATTAAGACCTGGTCTGGTTCTTATTAGGGATTCTATCAAGAACCCGTAGCTCTTGTTTTTAGCTAATGACTGCATTGTCCTCTCCTCACTGCTTACAAAACTTGTTTTATTTCCAGCAGGTTAAAATGATCGCAGGACAAATGAACACAGTAAGTGAGTCAATTTTAATGAATCCTTTTCTTAATTACACAATGCTAATAAAGACTTACGTGAAGGTGAAGCCACCACTCATCTTTCCATTATTCAAGCATAAACCATCAAACTTATCTGTTCCTTGGAAACTTTTCCTCTTTCTGACAAAGAAAGGCACCTTTTTTTATTACGAGAAAGAGAGAGACAAAAACAAAACAAGAACCTAATGATGCATGCAGCTTATTTGCACCGGCATCCAGATGACTAAGAGAGAAGTTTTCTATAAGACAGATGTTTCCTGAAATTAAAAACTCTGATTATTAATAACTGTTATTTGTATTTGTTTGGATATTCCACAAAGCAAGATGTTTAAGTCAAAATCGGTGAAACATGATATCAAAGTTTTTTATTTTTTTAACCTTTTTTATTATATGATGTTGTTTTTCTAATGGTAATAACCTTTTTGAAAACTGTAGATGTGACCGGTTTGGATTGTGTCGGAATCAAGATTTATTTGATCATTATCATTATTATTATTATTATTATTATTATTATTATTATTATTATTATGTTATTGATCATTTAGTATTATTTCAAATAATTTGAATAATTAAATATTGATATATTAATAAAATAGTTTTAAAATGTTTATTATTTCTATTAATTTTCTTAAATTGATTATACTATTAATCATTTTAAAAATAATTTATTATCATCGTTATTATTATATGTATTCTTATTATATTTTTAAATTATTTCTATTAATTTTCTTAAATTGATTATACTATTAATCATTTTAAAAATAATTTATTATCATCGTTATTATTATATGTATTCTTATTATATTTTTAAATACTTTCTCATTACTTTTTCTTATACTTTTTAAGTTTTTTAAGGACCTTGCTTGTCAATAAAACAATTATAGATATTTTAGAAGGATTTAAATGATTATAGTCAATTTAATAATAGAAGTAATAAAAACTGCGATTAATAATAATAACTCCTCCCACTCTCTCCTCAGACAGAAGTGATGTTCCCTAACGGCCGAGGAAGATGGAGCCTGCTGTGATTAGAATATTCATTATGGCTAATGGGGATAAGAGCGCCACCGCCAATCAAGCGATCACAATGCTGGACAAGAAACTCTAGCTGGATCACTACTGATGCATAGCTGTGATTCTGTGTGTCTAGTCACTGTGGTTTTATTTTTGCTTTGATTTGATCATGCATAGCTAAACAAAGACTCTGAAACCTACTGATTCGTACTGTAGCGCGTGTGTGTGTGTGCGTGTGTGTGTGCGCATGCTCTGCTTTGTCAAGGTGCTATAAAGTTAAGTAAGTGAGAGGGACAACGTGAAGAGACGCAAAAGATGCTTTTAGAGGATTTTTGAAGGATAAGGGTGCCGAAGCATTTCAGGATGGATACACAGGATGTAATCGCATAAGGGAGACAAAGTGGAAGAAAAATAAAAAGAAGGTTAAAATGACAAGAAGTGAGAAGTACTGTTTTAACGTTTGGGCACTGTGTGCTTCGTATTTATTGCTTTGATTTGATATTAGATTTTAGATTTTATTTTTTTTTGCCATTCTGGTGGTGTCATTGGAGTGTTCATGTGTATATTAGTGTGGTCAGGCCCTGCTGAGACGATAAGCTTTAATTGGACGCTTCCTGCTGTGTCAAGCCCAGCCCAGCCTCCCTTCCCCTCTCTGGCTGCGGTGATGCAGGGTGGAAAGTTGAAGTCCTGGTCCTGATCCAGGCATCTTAAACCTGGATGAGATTAGTGCCACGAATGCTGGCATGATTTGCGATCATGTTTCCTGGTACTGTAGTGAAACTCCGGTGAAAGAGGACATATTTTCATACTGTTTTGTATGCGGATGTGTTAATGTGTGAGTGTGAGAGTGTCTGAGAGAGAGAGAGTATGAGTACGTTTTTTGGGTAAGTGGAGTGGAATGGAGAAGTATTTATCTCCATTTTTAAAAAAGGTCATTTTAATGTGTGATTTTAGCCACATAATAAAACCAGAGGGGTCACAAAATGATCAAAGGAGTAAGAGAAAAAACACCAAACTCATGTTTATTTTCTCTGAACTGTCCCTTCTTTCGAGGACTAGGGCATTATTATTGCATTTTGGTAGACCTTACAAATTAAAGCTCATGTACAGTTTGGCAGTTAAGACTTAAGGCTTGTAAAAAATACATAAAAAAAGAATCTATACTCTGCAGATTCATTCGGTTTTCATTTATTTATTTATTAATTTTTGCTTTTTCGCCAAATCAATGTGCATAAACTCATGCAAAATGTTTCATACTAAAAAGTCAGAAAGAATTAGTTTTGAATGATCTGTCTCATAAACTATCTTCCTCCACAAATGCACTATAGAATAGAGGTGAATGTTTTTTGATTCTGTCGCACTGAACATACTAACATATGTAAAAACAATCCACAGTTGCACCTCTTTCTAGAATCAGCTGTTTGTTTAGTTTTTTACTATCCTGTCATCGGCTCACAGCGCCTGTTTTGTTATTCTAACGAACCGGCCCTTTCCTTTTTGTTTCGTTAAGGATTTAACTGTATTACCCATGATTCTCTGGGGATTTGCAATGGAACCAGCCACAAGCAGAGCTGTACCAAATATAAAACATTTTATTGTGATTAATGACGAACCACAGATGAGGATGTTGCTGAATTCATATAATTGGACTTCTTTCTTTTTTTTGTTATATGATCTCTCCTACTGGAACAGCTGCAGTTGACTTTGCCTTAAAGTTTATACTTTAAGCTGAAAGTTCTCTAGCTTTCAGCTACCTAAACTATGTTGGCATAGAACTGTGACTTTTATTCTCTTAACACTTCCTGATCAAAAGTAACTCCTCTCTCTCTGATATAAGCTGAAAGGGCTTGTTTGAATTTCTTTTTTGAACATCCCAAATAGCTGTAAGCGAATTAAAAATAACCCAAAGTGTCTCGATAAGCTTGTGTCCGGACAGGCCGGTTTAATTTCAGGTACCAGATGTGAGATCACGCGTACATTTTCAACACTGTACTGTAAAGCTTTACTGTTATTGGATTTTGTTTTATTTTTTCTCACCCGCGCTCCGGTGTTTAAAATCACTTTGTGATTATCATTATTGCATCCTGCTGAATGAATGACAGACTGAATGAGTGATTTTAATAAATGAATGAGCGTTTAGGTTTTTTTCTTCTCTACGTTTGTTTGCCTGTGAAATCCCCCCAGAGCCACCTGGACAGCGAGTCCTGACAGGAGGACTGTTAACACCTCCAGCTCTGAACCAGCTGGAGCTGACAGCGTGAAAACTCATCTATCTGTGTTTCCTCTGCAATAAATAATATTTGACTTCAAACAATGAATGTCATCTGTCACGTCACAGTTCTTCCATGATGTCAACATTTTATTTCCTCTCTAAAAGTCTGTTATCAGCTGCAGTATAACACTGATACTACAGTGTCATTAATGCTGAACTGTGATGTAAATAACATTTCAGTGTTGTTGAATTATTGAAGGAATTCTCCATACTTAAAATTAGCTTAAATAATGGAAATATATTGAATTTTTTAATTATTAAAAGGGGATAGTAGTACTTTAAATTGTACTTTGCTGACAAAACTATTTCAAATGCTACTTGGTGAAATGTAAAACCCAACACTTACACAAATATATATCTTAATTTCAACTTTAATTTGGAATATATAATAATAACATTGTAATAAGATAGTTGTATTTACCTGTAATAAGATAAACTGAGTGTTCTTTTGATCAAAATCAATTTATGTCCCATTTTATTTCAAATAGGGTTTCCTGGTCGAGTGATGTGATGCGTATTTGTCCCGTCAAATTAAAAGCCCCCTTTTTCAGAACTAAAACATGCATTATATCTTACTAACCTTTAGTAAAATTGAGATAATGTAATAGCTGCCATATGGAAACAGCCTGCAATAGAGGTTTAATTTTTATTTAAGTGGAATGCTCAATTCTGCTAATTCAGGGGATTTCTTTATTGCTTTAATCAAGTAATTAAATATATATACTATATACATGTTTGTTTGTGACTGAAGTACTGCAGAAGGTAATATAAATATAATTTATACTTTAATGAAAAACTGTCAGATATATCTAAAAAATTATATTTTTATCTCCTGGAGGAATAATAGCAGGAAATAGTAAAAATTCAAGGAAGTACAAGTACCTCAATCCAGATTTATTTACAGCCCAAGAATAAATGTACTTACTTAATTTGCACAACAAAACTCTACAATTTTAGGAATGTGACTGGAAATTCTATTATTTGCATGCAAACTGATGACGTTAATCTGAGGAGAGTCACTTGCTCTTTTCCCCTCTTGCTGTGAGTGTGTGTCGTTGATCGTAACCCAGTTTCTATAAATAAACACACCTGGAAAAAAAAAAACACCTAGTCTCTCTCCGACATGTTTTTACTTCTACCCTGGTTGAGCATCCTCATTAGTATGGATGAGCAGTTCTCACTTTTCCCATGAGCCTCCCCTCAGAGGTCATGACTCTTTGTGTGTGTGTGTGTAAGTGTAGTCTACGTGCACACTCTTTGTGTGCGTATGTGTCTGTTGTCTATGTGCGTTTGTGAGGGTGTGTATGCAAGTCGAGGGTGTAAATTAAGGACTGAATGAAGCTCATTGAGGGTCCGTTCCTGGTGACCTTTATAGCTGCGATAACACCCCCAACCCTCTCCACGCACACACACCCACACACTCACAACAATCGGACCATGTTCAGTTTGGATCCTAAGCACTGGCTTCTCCTCAGAGGTCAAACCGAGTTCAACCTATATGGGAGCAATAAAATGCAACACTTGTCAGTTTGATCTCATAGGCAGCTGAAATATCATAAATTAAAATAGTAATACTAGCAAATAACTCTCAGCATAAATTAAGGTTAAATCCCCAAAAAAATTCTGGTATTTACTTCTTATACTAGAATTATCAGAACTGTTTACTATGTGTGTGTGTGTGTTAGTGTGTGTTCGCTGCTTTTTTCAATTTATATCCTTGTAAACTGGATAATTTTGAAAATGAAGGAATCAGGTTGGAAAGCTTATTTTCTGACTTTATGGACCAAGTAATTCAAAGATTTTACAACAAATCCACATATCAAGCATTTGCCGATCAAAACCAGGCCTCCGCTGTCGTCCCCGGCAGCAAGTGTATATCTCTGAAAAGTCCCCAACCCCAACTGTTGTTCAAGCAGTTCCCCTGATTGTGAGGTTATGTCTGAAAAACAAAATAAATAAATTAAAAAAGATGCTTCCCTAGTGAGTAAAGTGTGAACTATTAGCGTAGAATATGATATATACAAGAAAGATCTCCTCAATTCGATTCACACCCACCTTTTGGAACCAAAAGTTCCAAAAGGAGGAAATGAGAAGAAGAAGAAAAACTCCCCCTAGTGAGTAAAATATGAACTATTAAATTTTTCGAGGATATAAATACTTACAGAAACTTCAGAGCTCAGATCAAAACTAGAAATGTCCCGAACCCTTTTCCCTGATCAGATCTTCCTAATTGTAGGGGTTTTCTTGTCATTTCTAGAATATTGTTCCCAGCAAGTAAAGCCTGTACCAACTTGTCACAGCAGGCTGGGTTCATCTTCACCTGCTGACAGATCTGAGGAGGAAGGAGATTAGAAGAAGCAGCCACACAAGAGAACAGAGTGTAGAATGTGTCGTATTGGCCTGTGGGTTGTGTGGGAAACCTGGAGACAATATGATAGAGGGGGAAAAAAAAAACTCTAATCCTAAATGTACACAGTGGTTCCCAACCTGAGAGCTCAGGATGAAAAAAACAATTAAGTGTTAGTTCTTTTGCTACATATTCTTTATCTTCTTTTCTCAAATCATAACTGCTTTTTGTGAAAACAGTGCAAATTACTAAATTAATAAAAATCTGAGATTTTTAACGTTGCATATGAGTTATGATGGACTTTTATAGTATTTTTTTCCTCACTCAAAATAATTATAATTTGTGTCAAATCAAAATATCAGCAAAAAAATTACTTTAAAAAAAGATCGATTTTGATCCCCTTGCCTGTATGTCCGCAGATGTATGAATAATAAAAATAGCACATTTTACACGCCTATAGACCTTAGTGAGAGGAAGAATTGAATTGTTTTGGGAAAGGTCAGTTGTAGATTTCTGACAGTAGGGGGCGCTATATCTCAAAAATTAGCGCTTTTAGGTCATAATTTCTAAACTGCTCAAATTCGGTGCATAAGAATCGACTCGTGGGAATCTGTCTTCAATATATCATATCTTACTCTCATAGTTGATACTTTACTCACTAGGGGGAGCCTTTTATGAAAAAAGATGTCCGATTTAGCCCAAATTTGGTCCATATGAATCGACTGGAGAAGACTCATGTGAATTTTGCTCATGTGAATTGTCACAAGGAATATTGGCCTTGTTTAATTTCTCAGCTCAGATAATAAAATGCATTTATCTTCATTATTGGGTCCCTATGGGATCTTAATTAAGAGCATATTACTGAAATAGCGACAGTTACGATGAGTCGGTCTGGACTGTGTGAGATTATTTATCAGTCACATATAATTTTCGGTTCAATTAAGGGGACTGCTTGTACAACGGGGGGATTGGGGGCTTTTGTGGGATACACTGTTCATTGCTGTCAGGGACGACAGCGTAGGCCTATTTAATGGATTTGCGGCATCCATGAGCTATCCCCCACTTTGTGTATTCTGTTTGTGTGCTGGTTCATTTCAGGATATGCGAGTAAGATGAATATAGTGATTGAATACTATGATTCTAAAATTGGTCCCTCTGTGAGATTGAATAAAAATATTGTTGCGATAAAAGTTGTAATTTTTGTGGTTTATACTGTTTTTCAGATTTCAACCATTGTGAACCAGGAGCCTCCAGGCCTCCTGAGGGTGTGGGGCTCCTGGTCTTACATAGAAATACAGTACTGATACATTTTTCACACATACAGTTATCGCTTAATGTGCTCAAAATACACTGGCTGTTCAACTATATGAACCTGGTAAGTTTTCTTATATGAACCTGGACTTCTTTAAGTGTAGGAACCTGGACCATTTCACTGCATGATCCTGGACTGTTCCACTGTTAACCTGGACTGTTTCATTGAATGAACCTGGACTGTTCCACTAAATGATTTACCTACCTTTTTACAGTTTGAAACTGAACTGTTTCACTCCATGATCCTAGACTGTTTCAATGAGTACCTGGACGGTTTCACCGCATGAACCTTGGCTATTTCACGGAATAAACCTGGACTGTTCCTCTATATGATCCTGAACCGTTACACTCTAAGAACCTGGACTGTTTCAAATCTATTAACCTTAGTAGTCAGTGTGTGGCACTCGCCAGCGCTACTCATTAGTATGAATAGTAGCAGAAATATAAGTAATGGTGGTTTTGCATTTTTATATTGAGAATTGATTATAGGTTAGGCTCTCTGAAATAATTCCCATTATTTGATTTGATTATTTTATTAGCAGTATTGTAGTTTTGATGATCCGATGAACCGTTTTGCTAATTGTTACCATTCCCGATGCACATTTTGACGTCTAAATGACATAATTGCTGTATAGAAAAACTGTGACTAGACACGCGCCAAAAATGATTCAGAAGAAAACGTAGCAAATGTCATTTTGTTATTTTTTTGCTTTAAGAAGAAGAAATGGATATTTGTACAGTCTGTGCTCTTCTACACCTGTCTGCCTCTGCTGGTGTGCGTGTAGGTGCGTGTAAGTGTACGCGCGCGCTGATCGTGACGTCAGACTCTAGGACCGCGCGGAAGGTTTTCCTCCGGTGCGGTAGGCTCTGCGGCTCGTGAGGGAGAGAGCGACCAGGCCGGTCGGTGCGTGTGTGAGAGAGAGCGAGAGAGGGGCGGGGGAGTGCGAGCCAGCAGCGGAGACGGAGAAGACCCGGTAGAACGCGAGGAGGAAGGTAGAGAGAGAGAGACCGAGAGTGTAAGAGAGGAGGAGCGAGAGCGACGACCATCAGGGTCCGTGTGCCTGAGGGACGGACGACACGGTAAATATAAGCATTACATTTGGCTCGTAAATGCACACCGGCACCGGTTGCAGTCGGTTAAGTAACTGGTGAAGTCAACGCTCGCGCGTTCCACAGCTAAACCGTTGGTTCCGCTTTAATGGGAAATGTGCGCGAGAAGACGAACTTGGGTGAGTTTTTGTGTTTGGTGGGAGAAAATCACGGTAACGAGACAACCGTTGGATAAAAAACGTGTGTTAAACGTATACGGGTGAAGCGTACACTCCATCTCCCAGGTCGTCTGCAGCAGGTAACGTTAAACCGGAGCGCCTCTTCACACCAGATGCAGACACATCAGCGCGCAGACGGGAGCGCGCCTGCCGAGGTTACCGAGTGCATCGGCTCTGAAATGCGCCCCGTGTGTTTCTTTTACCTGCCCCACGAAGGCTAGTCCGTCATACGCTCTCAGACATGTATCTCCCGCTCATTGCCCATCTCGCACACACTCCTTCCATGATTTTTTGCCGTTTTTTGAAAGGCCGTCCGGTAAAGGCCGCGTGAGGTCGCTCCCTATATTAATTGCCATAAAGCTGGGATTCGTCAAGCGAAACGGAAAAAAGAGATATTTCCGGTGGGCTTTCAAAATAAAAGTATCCGGATATAGGGTGTAGGTAGGACATTACTAGAGAAGGTGGCTCCCACCATGCAGTACTCCCACTCTACTCAAGTAGATGTGCAGTTACTTGTGTGAAAAAAAGGACTGGTTATAGAAAAATTGTTGTTTACTTAAGTAAAAGACAAAAATTGCAGACTAATAAATATAATATATATAATATAAATTTACTTAAAGTATAAAAGTAAGCAGTAGCCGACAACGTATATTTCGACTGTATGGCTTTGTTGAAAACAAATAGAACATCAGGTCACAATTATAATTTTGTCTTCAGCTATTGCCACAAACAGACAGAATATGTTCAGTTTGAATGACCATCATGCTGATCATGAATAAAGTAGAGAAAAACTAAGTGCATAGAAAAGATACACTCACCCTTTCTTTGTGGTTGATTTTCTTTCACATATTTCTTGTCTGAATTATTTACTTATGTATTGTAAGTCTTTCAACTTGTTTCGTCTGTTGCGTATGATTGCATGCAATGATGCATCATTGGAAATACCAAGGGATCCTGTTTTTTATTTTTCTCATGTATTTAGGTCAATCAGTTTGGTGACAGGAAAGTATGCAGAGTCGCATACTTAGAACAATCTAGTTAAACCTGTTTTGAAAATGTCAGGAAAGTGAAATAATGTCAAAAAATACATGCTCAAGTTAGGTAGTGATATCTGAAAACTCTATTTAAGTATAGTAAGCCACGTATTTAATATTTTCTGTTACTTCTCACTTCTCCTTAAGGTGTTCAATTTGCTTTCACACAAGACTTTACAGAAAATATTCACAAATGCTGGAAACGGTGTTTTTCAAAATAAGGCTCAAACTGTTTTTCAATGACTTAGTAATTTCTTATGGATCAATCAATTAGTCCATTACTAAGTATTATTTATTTATCTTTTAATTTCTTACTACAAGTACCAGTACTTGGAGAGTGTAAAAGCTAACTTTTAGGACCGTGAGGTCATGACATCTGTAATTTCTCTAAGGTAATAACAATCCAAGCACAGTTTATCTTAATACAATTAACACCAAAACACATTTCCTCAACCGAAAATTGACAAAGGACTCAAAGACTGTTTTTCCTTTATTATTATTATAATTATCATTTCCCTCATTATTTTCCTCTCTATATTTAATAATATGATTAGAATAAAATTCCCTTATATTGTCAATAAAATTAAGTCCATTGATCACCATAGAAGTAATAATAATAATAATAATAATAATAATACATTTAATTTATAATGCACTTTACATTTGGATCAAATCTCAAAGTGCTAAAGTGTAAAGTAGCTTTACATGTTCCAATAGCAAATATTTCAGGGTAAGAGGACGGAATATAGAATAAATGAGGCTGTAATCTGAATAAATAGGACCTCAAAAAAAATTATTTAATACTACTTTTATTGTTAAGAAAAATAATATGCTTTCCTGTTTTATCACTGCCTAAACCACAATGTTTTGACATACCACTGTAGCTTTTTCCATGCAACCATTTCTCCTCCCACTAGTGCAGGCCTCTGCTTGGGCCTTTGGCCATGGTCTAATTTAACCCACTGCAAGATGAAAACTCAGACAATTTAAATCAGTGTGTATGGACCCGCTTTAAGAGTGGGAGGTGGCTGAGTGACCTAAATACTGACAACTTGCAGAAGTTGGTAGGACCGGAGCTCATGCAGTGAGCCCCTGGGGGTGAAGGGTGGATACTCTACACCCATTTCAACCAAGTTTCCACCCTTGTCTGTCCGCCGGTAAGCCTGGCTGGCTGCCTGTTCACAGTAGGTGATGTAAAACGACAGCGTGAAGAGTGACATAGTATACAATACATGTTGAAGAAAGCCAGACATATTGGCTGCTCACACAATGTACTTAAAACCAAATCACTGCTGAGATCCAACTTTGCTTTAAGTACATGCAAACATTCCCTTCTAAGCGGCTTTTGTGTTGTTTTAATCACTATCAAAGCAAATCACACCCTTGAAATGACTGACAAAAACGCTACACACCTGATGTGCTCATTCAGAATTAAGTAATATGTAGGCTAATTTGACTAATTGAACTAAATGAAAGCACTTAAGTGTAGCTGAGCTATGATCGCTGGAAATTTTGTAAAAGAAATTGGTGTCTAGTGTTCATTAAAATCTTCATATCTTCTATTTGGGTACGTAAAAGAAAGATTGATTACTGTTTAAAATCTGTTTACGCAGTGGATTGAAATAAGAATCACTATTTGCTATTAGTTTGTGGTAATTTGATGAGCTGCATCTTCCCAAAAAATATGCATAACTAAAGGCCAATATAATCTAAAATCCAAGTAGTTTAAGGTAGGAAATTTTGGCTGTCATAATGAACATTTGTTAATCGTCCCAACTAACACTATGGTAACATGATGTATATTCCTAAATTAAGTGAAATTTAATGTGGCTTCTATCTGGAGTCTGCAGTGATTCCTGTAACTAATGCATACCTAGGTTAGAAGGATAGCGGTAACATGAAACTTTCAAACTGCGAAGAAAATGTGTCTAAGTAGACCACCACAGCTAAATGTTGCCCCAGGTTGCCCAGGTGGCTTAATCCAGCACTGGGCAACTGTTGCACTTAGCTTGAATCAGCAGAATGAGATTGTAACACTCTTTAAATAGGCTATGAATGAACTTTGACAAAAAATAGAATTTTAAAACACGGGACCTTCTTTGGGTTTCTGTCTTAGAATGAATATAATAATGAGAGTTAAAGTAAAGACTTGGATTAGCCTTGTCTCTATTTTTGTATAATACTGTTTTTTTGTGGCAAATCTTTGAGGAAAAAAAACAATTTAGTTCTTATCATTAAGGAAACCTGGGAGACCATAAAGTATGCTGCAGCAAAAACAGACAGGAGTGTGATCAGATTTAATGGCACCAAGAGAAATTGTTTTATGTCCTTAACTGACTTTCTTAATATCGACTCAGCTTTCTGTCAGTATACATGCAAAATAGCAAAACCTATAGAATGTGTCCAAGAAGTGAATAACCATTTTTGTAGGTTGACTCCACCCTCTAAATAACATTAGGCATTCAACCTCCACAAAAAAAACTGGGCCTATGCTGTCATCCCCGACAGCAAGGGTACATTCTCCAAAAGGCCTCAATCCCCCGTTTTACAAGCATTTCCCCTGATTGAACTCCTCAAAATATATGGGAAGTTCGTCCCATACAGTGTTTTTTTTTTTTTTTTAAAGAAAAAAAAGAATGAAAAGCTGCCCTTAATGAATAAAATATGAACTATCAGAGTAAAATATGATATAATCAAGATGGAGCTTCTCGAATTGATTAATATGGACCAAATATGGTCTAAATCAGACCAACGGCTACATTGCTATGTTCAAAAAGCACCGCTTTCTTGTGGAAAAGCTCCCCCTATTGAGTATAATAAGAACTTTTCATGTGAAATATGGTATATACAAGATAGACCTCCTCGAGTCGAGTCATATGCACTAAATTTGGGCCAATAGTTAAGAAGTTATGTCCAAAAGTGTTTTTTTCAAAAAGAATATTTTAAGAATAAGAATAAAAGAAACTATTAGAATAAAACATAATGTATAACAGATAAATCTCCTCAAATCAATTCGTATGCACCACATTTGGACTGAATCAGACCAATGTTCGAGAAGTTAAGGCCCGTAAACTTTTGTCAGAAATATACAAATGACCTTTCTCAAAATCAATCCAGTTTTCCTCACACTCATTTCTATCAGGATGTAATATTTGAAGATGATCCATGAATAGTTCTTGAGTAATGTGTGGAATAGAAAATGTGGAAAATTTGACAATTACTAGATATATCTCTTCGGGTTGATTAAACAAACTTTTGGGGATACAGCTCCCCTAAATGTCAGAAATATGGAACTGACTTTTCCCTGAATCATCCAAGTTGTCTCTCACAATAAGGTCTATGAAGTTATAAAGTTGAAGAAGATCCATGTAATTGTTTTGGCGTTTGACTAGATCCATCGATCATATTTATGCTTGCTTGTTAGGAATATCACTTGTACTGACTTAAATTTTATTGCTCTATAACTGTCAAAATTATTTGCTAGTCCATCTCAAACTTGCAGATTGCCTGTTTTCCGTTTCTTTATATCATCCCTTATATAATCCTTGTGGGTTTTTGATAGAGATACACTGATTGCAAATTTCTTTCTCGCCTTGCTTTTCTTAAACCAATTGTGTGACATTTGGAAGTGAAAATAAATCTTTGTGAGCTTCATTCAGTCCATTATGTGATACATGTTGGCTTTGTTCAGGGACTTCAGGGCTTGTGGGCGGCTCTGAGCTCCCGCTAGCTTTAGCCTCTCCTCTAACATTAGCTTTAACTTGCTATGTTCCTAAGGCGATTCAATTTGTGTTCAAGTGTGTGATTCGGTTCGTTCTGTCGAACGCTTTCGGGGTTGTTCCACCACACCTCCTTTTGTCCTTATGTTTTAAAACCATAAATGACCGTATCGATACATACATTGTAGCGGGCTTATCGCTGGCCTTGAGCTCCCGCTAGCCTTAGCCGCTGTGCTAACATGATCTTCTTAACTTACTATGTTCCTCAGTGTGATTAAATGTGAAATGTGTGATTAAGTTAGTTGTGTCAAACATTTTTGGGGTTGTTCCTCAACAGTATTTAGTCCTTACTGGTGTGATATATTGCAAACCTTGTGTTTTTCTTGTTTATTTGTGAGTTGTTTGGAGCCATGGTAGCTCATTCTTGGTGTGCGTGTACTGGGCATGCGTTCAACCCCGGCTCGTAACCGGCCTCATGTGTCTCTGATAAGCTGATTGCCGAATTCATCAAACTTAGCCTCCTGGTGCCGACAGATCGGTGCAGCTTGAGTTTTGGACGGTTTTGTAAACCGTACGAGATTCTGGGAGTTATTTAGTATAATATTTACATGTATTTTTTTCCATTATAAGTGTGAAAACTGTTGATGATATTTTGTTCTAGTCGTAAAACACATCTTGGCATGCTATCCTCCTTTCTCTTCTTTTTTTGCCCATGTGTCTTTACTGCCTGCTGTAATAAAAGCAAACAAATAAACATAAACAAAGAAAAGAGATTAGCAAGACAAATTATGACCATTTGTATAATCAGTACCACAAACATAAAACAAATAATTGGAAGAGAGTCTCGCATTGCCCAATATCAGAATAACAAATTTAGGACTACAGACGTAAGGGCCCAAAATAAAAATACACATTTGTTTTCTTTCTAATGTAATAAAAATAGTGATATGTCCTGTTTTAGGGAAAACTTCTGTTATTGGTACTGTTTAAAGGTGGTCATTAATGAAGTGAGGCAGTTATATACAGCCAAATCAATCTGGTGCTTATAGCCATGTTGAAAGCTTCTCTGCTAACCACAGATTCCTGTGGAAACACCTGTGTGCTGTGAATATGTGTGCGTGTGTGTTAATCTGTTACTGCTCTGAAATGTAATATTTATGGGTTACCATCCATCAAGTACAGTAATGTTAATAAAGACACACACCTGTTGCATAGCCTCGACCCCAGGGCTCTGAGTGCGTGAGATGTAGGTGGTTAGACTGAGAAAGAGCGCATGAAGGCGAATAACAACATATTAGCTTCATACGGGGAATCATTTCTCACTCGAAGGACTAATACATTTTTCTCTTACTGCAAATTGAGTCCAATCACAATGTGTTTGTGTTTTATCTATTATCTCCCAGGAGAGGGGGAGGCCAGATTGATCGCCTGAACAACCTACAAACCGACAGACGGCTCGAATGAAGTGGAACCTGGTGCTTCTGAGGGCATTTCCCATGTTTTGATTTGCTCAATTTTTTACTTCCTAAACTTGGCTTCACCGAGCCGGACCCCGTCATGCCGTCCAACGGTCCTGCTGCAGCTGAGCCACCCCAGACCCCCGAGAAAAACACTGCCAACGATGTGGTGAGACATTGATGGTCATTCATTTACAGAGTGTTTATATTTTGGTTGTAAAATCTAAAGTGTTACTCTTAATTCTGTTATCATAACAACAATATAGTGGAAATAATTCCTTGATGTCTGCAAATCTAGTTCTTTTACAGGTGAACAGAGTAAATCAACACTGTTGAGACGCGTCAATCACCTAATCCGTTATCTTACTTGCACTAAATCCAGCCATCAAATTAATGTTTACACACAGAGCATAAAATATTTACCTCAGAAAAAAACGTTGCAAATGGGAATATAAATAACAACAAATGCATGGTAATGTAAGATACTCTTTATGGATTCCCGGAGAGGAAATCAGAAGAGTAGCGACAAATAGTAATAACATGGTAATGACACCGTATCATACACCATACAGAAATGATATGGAGTCAAGCATTTAGTAAACACTCAACTTAATTTTCTTGAACTCACTTTTACTAGTATTACCTCATCTACAGCTACTCTTACCCTTATTATGCCTTTTGTTGTTAATATTACTGCCTCCACTATAACAACTATTAAATTACTACTACTGTTGTTTTTGCAGTCAGTCATATTATTTCAACCACCCCCGCTTTTACTGCTGCCATGATTACCAAAACCACTTTGGCTTCTAAGCTCCCAGTTTAGAACTTTTTTCTGCCAACACACACAGAAATCTGGCAAGTAGAGGCAAGTGTGTGTGTGTGTGTGTGTGTGTGTGTGTGTGTGTGTGTGTGTGTGTTTGAGTGTGTGTGCGTGTAATAATTAAACTTTCAGTTATTTATTTACATTCACTTTAAACCTCTCTGCATTCCAAACACTCACTCGACCACATGCAGGTGAAAGTAGAACAGGGTTTCGAGTCTCAAAATGTTTTTTTTTTATTACAAAATGAGCACACACACATACACACACACGCACGCACACACAGCTTCAGACATACACTAGGTGAAAAATGGTTCCTTTCATTTGCCACAGAGCCCGAGGCAGCCCTCGTAAATCCACGAGAAGATTGAAGTTCACTCTATAGTGCGGCTATATAAAGAGCCGTCTTATTCACTTCCACAATCAAACACTGGCAAAAAGCCAACTCGTATAAAGTTTCCCTTATAGAGTTTTGTTAGATTTGAGAGTTTGTTGTGTGTTTTGAAGTCATTACACCTAACTCAATCTGAGTTACAAAAGAAAGCATGGAGATACATCTGAGTTACTAAAAACACTTAAGTTCAGACATGACAGGTCACTGTATTTATGAGGTGTTCCTGATTCTTTATTACCGCTGGATCTCAAAGCAGCTGTGAAAGTGAAGATATAATGATATTTCTGTTGTTGCCTTCAAACTAAGGTTAATGCATTTTACATTCATTCAATATCGGTAACCACTTATTTTGATTGAGGAAATTAATAAAATTATTTCAGACTTGGCAAATGCATTTCATACTTTAGAAATCTGTGAAGAAAATACGTTTTGGTTTGGGAATATGCAAAAAAACGATCAAAGATATTCATACACGGATCTTATCAATGATATGTTTCGGTTCAGATTCATTGAAAAATCAACACCAAATTTTCCCACTAAAACCCTCAAATGTTCTCGTAAAGGTTATTTCTGAACATCACGAGCTCAATATTTTTATTGATGCTTAATTTAGCTGCTGTGTGATTCTTCATGCAATAGTTTGAAAGTGGACTGTGTTCCTGTACCACAGCTAACACAATCTCTGACAACCTAAGTTATCCCTCCTCCCATTATTTGGCTGCCAAATATCCACATTGAGTATCGTATCTGTTAATAACTGCTCTGAAAGAGAACACATAAAAGTGGGTCGAAAATATTAAGGCCAACCACTGCATTCATCAAGCATCCTGTTTGATGTATCATCAACAGCAATGAGTCATACAAATTTTCTCTTTTTTTATATTATGTTTGTCACAATACTGTCCTTATCGAATGCATACAATTTTGTGTAAAGAATGAAAAATCGGACCATGAGAAGGAGATTTAAACAGTCAACATTCACTGGAAAAATGAGCTACCAACTTTCCAAATTTGCAGTCCCCTGATTCTGACATCTGACAGGCCGTTTCATATGTTAACAGACCACATAGCCTGCACTATGTACTGCTAGACATAATAAGGCCTTAATGCTCCGGCTGCCAAGTGTCTAAACACACGGCATACAGTATACTAAGCCACAAACTACCGATGATGTAATTTATTCCATTTCAAAACCTAAAAATGTAGTATAACATTAGCTGGATGAAAACTCTGCTTAGGATAAGACATATATTATAGTAAATGATGATGTTGATTATTTATAGAGTGCTTTAATGTGCAGATGCTGAATCTAAATATGTGTGGTGTTTGTTCTGCTGACAGCTTTAATAACTAATGATTAAGTGAGTAGTAGACGATGCATAAGCAAAGCAGAGGCGGAAGTAGATGAAAGGAAAGGAGGTTGATGAAAACAACGGGAGAGCACAGAGAGGAGGACGTACGGATGGAGCAGAGAGAAAGAGAAAAATATGTCTGCTGCTGATGCTATCCCACTGAGCCTGCCTCCTTTCCAGCCTGGTTACTTAGCAACAGGAGTGGCCTGAAATGACCTGCCCGGAGACAGAAATAGACCAAAGATATTCTATGGATGGTTAAGCCAGTGTTTATACATGGTTTGACGGTGTGTTTTGACTTTTCTTGAAGGGATATGTTTATCTGGCTTTGTCGTGTTAGGTAAATAGAATAAAAATCGAAATAATAGGTAAATCATAGTATTTCTCCAATTGAGTGTTTGCAACATGGTAATTATTTCTTATCTACAGTTTTTCTGAAAATGAATGTTTAAATATGGATAATCCATGTTGGTGCCTCATCACCTCTTGAAATATGTGAGAAATTCCGAAGTAATAGGTATATTTGACAAAGGCAGTTTCATAGGTTTCATTTTGTTGACACAGTGGATATAAAGGGTTTTGCAGATATAGTTTTGGATCTGCTTTCCTTTGATCACTAAATAGCAAAGCAAAGAAACTTCTTTCGGCTTTTTCCCTTTCCCGCAGCGGACTGTCACGTCCGGCGTATTGATTTGGCATCGGTTTTTAAATCGGAAGCCCTTCCTGACACAACCCTCCCATTTATCCGGGCTTAGGACCGGCACTAGATGTGGCTGGGTATAGTGGTAGCACTAAGGACCTTGCCTAAGGGTCCACACTGAACTTTTGCCGCGCCCTCTCCTGACTGGGATTCGAACCCATGTTTGTACCAAAGTCAGTGGTGTAACCCACTGAGCTGATAAAACCAGTAAATACAAATATTCAATTTTAAAGCAAGACAAGAAAAAACAGAAAATAATGACAACATGTTATGCCTTTATGAATGAATTGTCAAATTGTTCTGTTATTTAATAGTTTATGATTAAACGCCCTCAAAAAAACAACCTCCAGAACATTGATTTAAATAAGTATGAGATACATAACGATTTTACTTTAGGTATTGTAAATGCCACGGAAGTGGAGGTTTCTGCTCAGATAACAAAAAAGAAACTCACTTTGAGCCTTAAAGATTTTTTTTTTTAAATAATTCACTATTTTAAGTCAAAAAATAAGATACTGAGGTTGAATAACGAAACATCTCAGGTATATAACCGCTGCACTTGTGACGCTCTAGTCCCCACCATAGACGCAACTCTGGCCAATCGTTATCTGCTGGTTCTGGTTAACATAAAATGAGATAAGAAAAGACAAGATAAGATATAGCCTTTTTAATCCCAAAGGAAATGATTGATTCTTAATTACAGTAACAAAACAATAACATTATAAAAACAATGATGTTAAATAGAAGTGAAGAATAAGTGAATAAGGAATAAATAGAAACCCGTGCCAAAGAATAACAACAGAAATGAAGTAAGTTAAGTAAGAATTGACTATAAACTAACAATGAAATAGAAAAGTAGTATTGACAATGGAGGAGTTATAACATGATAATGCACATGATGATGAATGTATTTATCATTCATTATTTGTATGCTATTATCCTTGTGGGGTTCAGGGGGGCTGGAGCCTATCCCAGCTGACACTGGCTGAAAAACAGGTTACACCCTTGACAAGTTGCCAGTTCATCACAGGGCCAACACATAGAGACAGACAGCCAATGAATATACTATTGTACATACATTTAAAACGTTGGTCTCATATAAATACATAGATTTATCGAGTTTTGATAGACTTCCATTGGCTTTGAGTGATCTTGTTTGGCAAGGGTTATAATGTAAGAGATATTCATCTACATATAAATGTTCAACATTGTAAGTTTGAACCAATACTGTTTGTATTACAAGTGCTCTGAAATTTTATGAATTAAAGAATACAAAGACAACATTATCTAATTAGTTATGCACTTACCTGCGTCAATTTTCATTACAAAACTCTGAACTGAAATGAAATGTATAGCCTAAAATATTGCATGAAAAAAATGTTTCTTCCTGCTGTGATTGATCACTAAAATGACAGTGAGGAGTGTGTCTACAAGTGAGCATGATGATATAGGCGTGCGGACAGCAGCACAGCAGGCAGACAGGTGCAGGTCTATCATCTGTACCATCTGGCTGCTGTGCTGCTCGTCAGTGAAGTGGCATTAGAATGTTTAGTCAGCATGGCGGCTCTGTCGGAGACAGTTGCTAAGCAGTTCCTGCACCGTAGCAACCACTCCACTGTCATCACTACCGAAGAGCTAGCAGGGGAGGGAGAGGAAGGGAGAAAACAGGCCAACATACTCAGTTAGATTGTGCTGGTTTTCGCAGAAAACCAAGCTTAGAAACACAGTGGATATGAAAAGAAATTAGTGTAATGCACACAACTGTGCCTTACAAATATCCCTCAATACAACAAATACCAATAAATATCAGAAGGTTGTAGGTGAGTTAGGTCAGTTTAATGGATGTTGAAGTAGGTTACATCAAAGGAGATAATATAAATTCAGTCAGATACTGCCATATTGTTAATAGTTTGGATTAATTAAACTACGGATATTAAAAGTCAGTGAGGATGACAGTGTTAGATTTTTCAAATGTTTGGGGAGATTTTGATTGAACTAATGAAAAACGTTAAATAAATTAACAAACTAGAGGGCTATTCCTCAACTTTACTTTAAACCCAGAGGTTTACAGTTGTTTACAGTTGTTATGTTTAGTTGAGCTAATCTCATTTACACCAAATAATTATTTTCATCTCAACAAACATGCTAACATTTGCGCCAAGTGACCTTTTTTATACATGAGGTGACTAGGCTGAAAAGTTAGCAAGTTTGTTGACACGGTTAATATTATGCGATGGCATAATATTCTTCTCTAATCATGTTGTTATACATTTATCAAAATTTGTTCTTATTATTAATTAACTCTTTATTACTAAATTGTATTTTTACTGCTCCCCCTGTGTGACTAGCTAATCCTTGCCTTCTGAAGCAATGTTATGAAAGTAAGGGACATCTCAGACAAAGAGGTACCTTCAAAGTTTCGTCTTGATAACTAAAGCTAACTTCATTTCACATGTCTCTTGGGGGTTTATATCAACCCATCCAGAGAGAAAGAGAGCAGTTAAACAGCTGTGGGCAAAACACGGACACATTTTGTAATTCTGTGGATATTTTGGTGTTTTGTATCCACAAATGAATACTGATTAAACTGAGTAATTGTTGTGTGGGTGTCTGTGGGTCTCAGAAATCTCTTCTTTTCAAGTAGATATCTCTATATTAATGCACATAATGAAATTATGTAAAATAAAACAGGAAAAGAAACAACAATGGGCAAAAAATGAGAAGAATAAAATAAAATAATTGTTTTTAACAAATCCTAAGTAAAGACCAACAATTCCTAAGTCAAATCCACTTCTGAGACTTAGTATTTTAAGTACAAAACAAATCTTGACACATGATTGATCAAATTGTAATTCTGCTTTTGTGTTAAAGAAGAGCAGCAGCTGGTATAATAAATCAAAGTTCCTTTGGATGAGTATTTCAAACAGATAAGATAGAGCATGAAGAAAAGATTATTGATTTATTACAACTGATGATCCATAATTAGTCTATAAGAAAGTCTTTGGCCCTCAGACTCTTGTGGAGATTGAGATCAAAGTGTCTCTGCCGTATGAAATACCACACATTGAAGTCAAGATACTGGTGGTGGTGGCTGATGACTCTGCCGAGGCTGACGAATGATGATGCTGATGGGTCTGCGAGGCCTAGGCAGAGATGTTATTGCTCACATTCTTTCAGTCAAAGCAGGAGGTCAAATCCATCACAAACCTATCTAATTCTGTCTCATTCATCACTACAGGTAATAAGTTGAATCATTTCTTGGTATCATATATCCTCAGTTTAATTTAGGTAAATATTATGAGTACGACATACATACAGGAAGATACATTTAAGACTAAACTTTCAGATGTGTCTCCAAATGTCTTTCACCACTTTCTAATTAACGACACAAATGTTCATATTTTGTTTGGCTGTCACAATGTGAGACTTTGTAACTGAAGTTTTTTTTTTGCAGATGTTTTGTATAATTTGTTAACCCTTTGCCCCGAGTCACTAGTTTCCTTTATAATTTTCCAATTCATCCTCCTTTATACTTTTAGACATCGTCATCTCAGGCTTTGATATCAGAACTATCTGTACTTTACTAATTAATAATAATAATGAATTATCTGTATTACCTCTGAAGAGCAGTGGGAAGACCCTGTGTATAAATAAAACCATACAAAGTCAACCTTCATGCAATCATGCACACACTAATGGAAAAGCTATTTTGGAGCTAATTGGGGTTTGGTATCTTGCTCAAGGACACTTGAACATGATTAAGGGCTGGGCATAGAGCTACCGACCTTCAGATAAGTGGCCGCTCTACTTCCTGAGCAATGCCTACCCATAAATAACACATGCATAATTAAATAACAGTCACAGAGGAAATCTCATATTGAAAAGGTTCTTTTACTTTTAATGACTGGATGTTTGTATTTTTTGCAATTAACACTCATACACTTTTATTTAAGTAAGACTATGGAAGTAGTGTGTTTAAATTAAATACTGTGTTACTACATTGTGATATTGGCATTCTAAGTAATGGATCCAAGCAATTATTACACTACTGGTGTCATGCTACTTTAAAAAGGACCTTTAAACAAACGTGCTCTGTCAAGAACATAAGAAGTCTTTGAATTGTTATAACAATTTAAAAGAAAAGACAGAAAGCAATCCTATCAGCAAAATAGGTTAGAATAATTTCAAAGGTGTTGCTCTTGAGCAAACACACTCACTCACTCTGTGCCTACGCACAGGTGCAGCGTGCTATTTTTATTTTATACGTAGTGGTAAAATTAAACCGTGCTACTATTTTACTATTGAGTTAGATCAACCTAGAGAAGGTTAATAAAATGTATCTTGTTTGTGAAACAGCTAACAGCCGGATTTCATATGTGCATCAATATCATTCAGTGGTTCAGTCTTTTACACTCGTTCCATTTATAGTTTGAGAACTGCTTGTTAAATCAGAACTTGGCTGAGAACTTAGTTCCTTAAACTTCAGTATAGCTTTTCGTCTTCCTGTGAAAATGTAAGTTAAGTGTGAAATTTGGCTGCAGATACTCTCAAGCGGATGCAACCCTTCATATTAATTTAATCCTATTTTTTTTCATCCGGAGTGCTTCTATACCACATCTCCTTGAGGCATTGTTTCTTTAATGTGACCTCGCTGACATATTATACGGTCGTTTGATTGGCTCTGTGTTCACACTCTGCCCCTCTATAATTGGCAGACTGAAGATGGAGTTGAACAGGACAGTCCAGAGGAGGAGACGCCAGTGAGCCCCCATAATAAGCGCAGAGTGGGTCGTCCTGGCAGGAAACGCAAACAGCTGCTTCCTGTGAGTACTGTTGTAAGCCTATAATACTCTACGCTGCAACAGAGTAATAGATCATCTATTCACCCACATTATCCTGTCTCACCTGAAAAGATATGTTAGAAAGGCATGCAGCATTTCCAGGAACACTTTGCCCCATATTTGTGCCTGCTTACTACTGTGTGACAAATACAGATTGTTCAGCTTTTCATCTCATAACAAAACCTCTAGACACTCTCATTTGAATGGGTTTGTCGGGTAATGTGCCAATGTTCCAAAGCACCTGCCTTCTCACCGTAGTTTGGTTTAGTTGCTTTTACTCCTACTTTTATGTGTTACACTGTTACCATCTTTCAACATGTAATATTGACTTCAGTTCTTCATGATTTTGTTATCATCTTCACTCATTTATCTAGTTCTATCCTATACTTTTTCCATGTCCTGCTCTTCATGCTGCCACTTTTGCTGTTGAAAATAAAGTTGTATAAGATTTATGTTCATAAATTTAACAAACTTCTGCTCATAACTTCTTCAAGTGCTATGACAACATAGTATTAAGCAATGCAATGAAATTGGTTCTCTACATTTAGCCCATGAGGAGGAGCATTGGGCAGCTATCTGCAGCGCCCAGGGAGCAGAATGGGGTTTGCGGTCTTGCTCAAGGACATTTCAACATGTAGACTGCTGGGGCTTGAAATGCCAGCCTGCCAATCTTCTGATACGGAGGCGGCTGCTCTACCCACTGAGCTACGGCCGCCCGTTTCAACCTCATGGTTTACCTGTGCAGTGAGGTGTTATTAGAATAATGGTAGCTCATCTGGCTACAACCTTCAAACATGTTGAGTGATACTGATGTGTCCCAACTGATAGAAATAATAGATAATTGAATAATACATAACTGGTACAAAGGATGATGGCCTCATATATGGAAGAAAAGTTTTATACTTGTGTTTTCCCCACCATTGGTTAATGGACTGTACTTATTTAACACCTCTCTCGTCTGCTTGACTAGTCAAAGCATGAGCCAGCATTCACCCGTTCACACCAACATTCATACAGTGGTAGCAGAGGCTACCACACTAAGCGCCGCCTGCTCATTTAGAGAGGTAACCATTCACACCATCATTCATGCACCAGTGGAACACCGGTCAGGAGCACTTTGGGGTTCGTTATCTTGCTCAATAGAGTTTCAACAGGTATACTACAGTGGACTGGGGTCGAACCACCCTTCTTCTGATAAGTGGAAAGAAGACGGGTGCTCAACCTCCTGATAGACAACTATATAGCTTTTATTAATTTGTAAGTAACGGGTTTGATAATGTCATTCTGTTATTATTCTGCTATGGCTTCAGCGTATGCGTTTCGCACATTAGCATAAACTGAGTTTTTCCATTTGCCAAGAATCATTTTCTATATTCTTTTTCGGATCCTGTTTGTTGTCAAACAATAGAAGATCATAGACAGTAATTATTGTAAATCAGAACAAACCCCAGCATGTTGGAAAGTAGGCTTGTTGCTCGCTGTGCACGGAAAGCTTCGATTAATCAATGATCACCAGTTGTTGGTTTTGTTTTAACAGCCAACACTGTTGACAGATGTAAGGCTATGCCCAGATATATGCACACCAAAACCCACTTCTCCAATGTAGGGGGAAATGTTTTGTGAATGTTTCCAGTGCAGCAGTGTTACTGTAAGTTGGTTTCTGAGTTCTAGTGAGAGTTGGGAGTTGAGTCCTGTAGCTTTTTCACAAGAGAATGTGTTACTTCCTTCCTCTGTGAGTTTGATTTGAACAGGCAACCATTCAATCACCTTTAGGCCAGCAATTATAATCTGTGAGTGGTGTCACACAGCAAAATTATAACCCCTGGTCTGTGGTAGCTCTGTTCCTCCATATTTCTCTCTTCATTCAGCTTTTAATCGGTCACTTGTCTCGTGTGTGCAGATGCGTGTGTGTGTCTGTGTATATTTATGTGTGCAGGAGAGCAGGTCTGATCATGTTTCAATGTCTGAGCTTTGAGAATGTAGGCAGGATTAATGTGGATCCTGTCTCTCTCTCCAATACGCACGCACATTTTGGCTGGAGAAAAAACATCAAAACGTATATGTTAGACTTAGAAAGGTCTGCGCTTTAGAATGGTTTGTCCTGGCCTAGATGCAGCATTAGTTACAGCACCGTGGTAGTAGCAGTAGTAATAGTAAATTAGTAGAATAAATGAAGTAGTGTTCATGGTAGTAATAGGAATAGTAGATGTAGTTCTAGTGCCTGTATTAATTTCATTAAATGGTGAAATATCAGCATTTCTAGTAGCTGTTTATATATTTATATAGTAGTACGAGAGTTATGTTGCAATTTGAGTCATAGTAGTAGTTATACTAGTATCTGCAGTACAAGAGAATAATACTATAGTGGTTGTTGTAATTTAGTAACAGCAGTAGTGGAAGTAGCATAGGAACATTATAGTAATAGTAGTCTTGAAGTAGAAGTCATAATTGTAAAAGAAACAGGAAAGGTGGATGTTGCAGCAGCAGTGGTTGTTGTCTAAGAGAAGTTGTAGGAGTTGTTTCAGTAGCGTAATGGGTATAGTAGTTGTAGCAGTATGTATTTTAGTAGCAGTAGTTCATTAGTGTAATAGTATAGTATTTGTAGCAGTAGTTGTGTTAAAAGCAGTGGTTAGTAGTGTAATAGTGTAGTAGTTGTAGCAGTACGTATGTTAGTAGCAGTAGTTCATTAGTGTAATAGTATAGTATTTGTAGCAGTGGTTTCGTTAAAAGCAGTGGTTAGTAGTGTAATAGTGTAGTAGTTGTAATAGTAGATGTGTAAGAAGAAGTAGTTTTAGTAGTGTACTATGTGTAGTTGTAACAATAGTTGTGTTAGTAGAAGTAGTTTTAGTAACGTACTAGGTGTAGTTGTAGCAGTAGTTGTGTTAAAAGCAGTGGTTAATAGTGTAATAGTGTAGTAGTTGTAGCAGTAGATGTGTAAGAAGAAGTAGTTTTAGTAGTGTACTATGTGTACTATGTGTAGTTGTAGCAGTAGTTCTGTTTTCTATCAGTATTTTTAGGAATGTAATAGTCTGGTAATCGTAGCAGTAGTTGTGTTATTAGCCTTAGCTTTATTAGTGTACTAGGTGTACTTGTAGCAGTACTTTTGATAGTGGTATAATAATTGCAGTGTTGCACCAGTAGATTATCTAGTTGTGCTAGCAGCAAAGAACATGGTTTAAAATTGTTTTAATAGTAGTAGTTCTTGCAAAATTAGCAGCAGTTGTTGTAAACATTGTAGTAGTGAACAATATAGTCACAGTAGTAGTTATTAAAGCAGCAGGTATAGTAGAGACTAAGTAATAACAAAGGTAGTAGGATTAGGTAGTACTCACATAAGTACATAAATTCAAGTTGTTGCCATGTTGGTTGTAGTATAAGAATAGCAATAGACTGTTAATTAGCAGTATTAGTAATAGTACAAAATAACTCATTTTCATGTAGAAGGTTAGGATATATACTATATACTCACGATGACAGTATCAGAGTAAAGTACACATATTTGTTATTGAACATACTATTAACAGAAGCGCCATGCTCTGTCAGCTCATAGTACCATTCCCAACTTATCCTCTCTCTCTCTCTCTCTCTCTCACACACACAGACACACACAGATACGCGCACACAAAGTGTAGTGTATCCAGGAATGGAGTCATTGTGTTGGGCTAAGGGTGGAGCTGTCACTAACACAAACTACTGAGAGGCACAAAGCTTTACTTTCTCTCTTCTGTCTCTTTCACTCACTCATTCATCACCATTACCAGTAGGAGCACACACACACATTTACACAAATGCTCCAAACACACGTATTATTACAGTATTCATGGTAGTTTTGTGGAGATGTTGGCAAGCTGAATGGTCCTTGACTATTTTCTCCATTTTTCCTTGTTCCTTTGCCACTCATTGTTTCTTATTTCTGGCTGCTGTTTACTATTTTTTACTGACTCACAAGTAAAGATAGATGCCGTTCTTCCCCTCTTTCTTCTTTACTTTCAACCACGTGCTCTCCCATGTGCAGAGCAGGTGGTGGGTTTCCACAAGTGAATTTATTGGCTTAAATATTTCAGAAATAATAAGAAGTGCACTCAGACCAAGACATATATAAATGCACCTTTCCCATCATTTAGGCCATGCTTTTAATTGAAAATCCCCTCCAAGACACAGTTGTAAGGGATTTTAACTGATGTAAACTAGGAAACTTTGTACGATCATTAATAACTAGAGTTTAAGATTAATCTGTAACTCAGCAAAGCTACAGCTACAGCTACTTTATTTCTCATGTGCACCCTAAGGTCTGAACTTGAATTTGATAAGAGTTTGAGGCAACCAAATCTGTTTTCTTCCGTTTTACGCCTAAAAACAAAGGTCACATAAACACAGTGCAAAAACTGTGGTTATGCTTGAAATGCTGTGGCTTGTAACTGTTGGGTGAAAGCAAGTAACAGAGCTTGTATTTTGTGGTCTTTTATTAATTAACTTAAATGTCTTCTATCAAATAGATTACTTTTAAAAAATATTTAAACTGAAATCGCTGAGGAAGCTCGCTTATTCAACATAATTTGTAAAACTTCAGTTAAATTGCTCCCCTCATGCAAATAGGTATTTCCAGTTTCTTCATCTGAGAAGCATTATAAACATAGTTAAATAAGATTTGATCTTGCTTTTATAGGTGAGATCTGTCAGGCTCATTTCCGTCAAGTATTGGCTTTTCTGTATCGGTTAACAGAGATCTACATTTTTGCATGTAAAATCCCCCACATGTGGTATTGTGCTTTTGGATTATATTGAATTGCATCTGTTTCTGTTATTCATCCTACTCTCAACAGTCTTAGCATTTTAGCATTTTCTTTGTCATCTAGAATTATGAATTAAACTTTTCAGCATGTAAGACTGACACACAAAAAACATTATTTTTGAAGGTTGTACCTTAGGATATGGCACATTATAATCAGGGGGCTTTTTCTCAATTTTTTCTTTCATTTCAAAACAATAAAAATAAAAAAGGAAAATTAATAATAAAGCAGACCCGGTACCTTTGTATTTTACTACATTTTATGGAAACAGACAATGCATGCTGATAAAACAAAACAACCTTGCCAGGACTTACAAAAACAGACAAAAAGTCTTGAGCTTGAAGATCAAGCGCAACATTGCTTTACTGCTAGCGGATATTATGTGTTTGTTTTCTTATTCCTCACAGGGCACTTCCCAATCCAAGACCTGCTGTGTTTTTCATAGGTCTCCAAATAATATCACTACCAAAACAAAATCTGAATGAGAATCATGGCCCCAGTGATATAAACAATTATGATGAGTGCCTGCTGTGCTCATATTTCTGCACATCTGCTACATCTTTGGCACTGATTCTGGAATCATCTACAATATATTTAGGACCATCATGCATTTATTAGCTGGCTTCTTATTTACTTATTTTTGTTGCACTATTTTTTTATTGTTTTTACTACATCCTGTTCTCTCCTCAGCCTCAGCCTCCTGTCGGGTTTCACACAGCATTAAAGGGTGTTTTAAGTTAAGTTAGAGTCCGTTAGGTCGGGTACTTTCCACGCTGTCTTTCCTTCAAGATCAATTGTAGATGCAGAGAGAAGAGGAAGTGCAGGTTTTTGAAAGACACCAAAAAGTAAAAAGAGGTATTTTGTTTGTGTGAGTTAACCCTAATTATGATTTGTATCAAATGTAATCCGCACCTGAATATGACCTACAGTTTGATGTAGAAGTTATATTAAACCACATAAAACGTTAAAGCTGCATTATGCAGTTTCTTTGACAGTCATATTGAATCAGCACTGTAGTTGCAGCCATAGTAAGACCAAAGTTTTGGTTCACCGGCCTAAATGACACCCAACCAAAGCACCTGCTCGTTCAAAAGGAAGTGTACAACAAGTTCACACATGCCGGTTGTACACTTCCTGTCTCGCGCAAAATGCTGGACAGACGAAGTGTCTGAAGAACTTTGAATATATAGTAATCCAAAGGCATCCAGATATTTTCTCTCACGAGTTGGTGGACCAAACCAGGGCTGAATTGGATTTACATTCGACATGTGACCAAAAAGATGACTGCAAGTTCCTCTGTTTCTGCTGAATGTGTAAGTAGTCAGCTGTTTGTTTAAAAGTTAGCTGTAGATGCTGATGTAGACTGTAGTTTTGATCCTAATGTAGAAATTGCTTAATGCAGCTTTAACATGTCTTTAATTTAAAACAGATCAAATCAAGGCCACATGACTGGTATTGTATGTGTACAAGAAAAAGGTGGAATACTCATTTTGATATAACCTAGAGAAATCTTTTCAAATTTTGGTTTATTAATGCAATAATTGTTTTCTTGTTGTGTGCAGTTATTAAATTCAGGTGAGCTTATTTTCAGCAAAGCACCAGGTTGTTTTTATGTAGCAAGTTTTACCCTGATTTCAACTACTTGATTTAAGTGGTGGACATAAATCAACTGCCCCCAGTTATTTTCGTATTTTGAATGTTCCGTGTCTTTTATGCAGCTTGCAGCTTTTTTTTATTATTAATTCTGTCTTTATTTATCTTTATTTTCCAGACAGTATTAACTCACAAGCCAATTTCAAGTTTTCATATTGTTTTTCACATATGAAGTTCCTCTTGGATCATTTTAACATCTGCACATTTTATACAAGTAAAATAAAGACGTATTCAAATGTATCTAATAATCACCTGCTGCCGGTGCTCTCAACATAGTATGCATACATCTGCAGACTGGAGCCAAGCATCCTTCAGCTTCATTGGCTTCATCATTAACTAGAACCCGGTTAATGTGGTACCATATAAATTGACTGATACAGTACATGCATATAGCTATTTGCAATTATAGTGCCCATGAGCGAGCACAGATTAAAATCAAACCTACTTCCTGTTAAAGTATACAGTATTAACGTGTGGCCTGATGTAGATAGGTTTGCCCTGAGGCTCTTTAAGTCACCCCGCGTGTTCTCAGACTTTTACAGACATTTCTCACCTGCTCATTAAAGCTTTTGTAGATTTGTTAGCACTAGCTAGCATTAGCTAAGTTTATGAGCTTGACATTCACTCATGCTCTCCAATTTTTAACTGCCAGTCTTCAGAATCTGTTCGCCGGTTTGTGACCCACACATTAGAACCCTGTTGACATTTATGGGGAGGTGGTTAGATCATTAATTGCGGTGGTGCTTATGGATAAGCAATCGAATGAGAGATGGGGTCTGTATGCAAGAAATTATAGTGCTTCTGTTTCAAAAATATTTTAAAACCATTCAAGTATTTTTAACATTTTGTTATTTATCTCTTAACTTATTTGCCTGTATACATTCCATAGTTTTACGAGGGGTTATTATAAATACAATTAGTTCCACCCTTGTGTCAGTAATCATTAGCAATGTTAATGACATCAAGGCTTCTCATATAACGTGTGTTACTGTGTGTGCTAATGGTAGCTGGGGGTGTTGATTGAACTGATCCAATTCAGACACACTCTGCTGGATATGTGCCCTTCGTTTTACTAATAAGGCCAGTCTAATAGGTTCTGTATGTATGGCTATTGCAGACCCCCTTTGATTGTGTGTAAGTGTGAAGTGTGTGTGTGTTTTTGTGTAAGGCCTAGATATGTAGTTATGTCTGCGGAGTCCTTTGATGAGTCTAGAAAAGGACCAGCAGCAGTTTTTCTCAGACCTAGACTGTGCTCCATGTGTTTCCCAGGAGATGGCGACCTCTGAACCCTGTGCAAATGCACCCCCAACCCCACCTGAGGAGCCAGAGTTCCCTCCCTTCCCGCCTAAGAAGCGTGGGCGTCGGAAACTTGAACAAACTGAGAAGAATAAGGGTATAGATTTAATGCAAAATCATTCTATTTCAATACGATTCTGTCCATATATATACAAATTAGATTGACTGATTTGTCATCAGACGCCGATAATTTAAGAATACCACAGCATACAACAGAAAACCTTTTACATGTGCGTCATGATGTGTCTGTGAGTGACCCACAAGTCCTCAGAAGTAGTTGCTAGTAATAACCATCAATCCATTTTTGATAAAACATACCAGGGCAACATGAAGAAAACCATAAATGTACCCCCTCATTAAAGTTCTCGGTAAATCTGTACAAATGAGTCATTTCCTGTAACTTTTCCTATCCTGTAGATGAGCCAGATGACAGCAACTGTGATCTCCCCAGAGAGGTGAGAAAACTACTTAATACCCTGCTTCTGGTGGGTTTTTTTTAAATATCCAAACAATGACATTGTACACACAGATTTAAAAATCTGAATATAACAAGCTTCTGTGTGTGTGTATATGTGTGCTTGTGTCTGTGTGTGTGAATATACAGGGTGAGGTGGGGAGACTGCGGAGGAAGCCAGTCCCAAGAGTGACTTTCCAGGCTGGAGATCCATACCACATTAGCAGGAGACAGAGAGAAGAATGGCTCAGCCGCTGGAAGATGGAGGTGGGAGAGAAACAGGTCTCTGTTTGTGTGAATTTATAGCAACAGTGACTTAGAGACTTAATTTTTTTTAGAGCCCTGTCCGAATAAAATACTTCATGTTGACGCCTTGATCGAACAGTTATGACAAGAATTATTCACATAATTTTGCAATGTTTATTGTCCTCCAGTATATTACATATACTTAAGAGGTTTAATTGATAAACATATCTATAGCAAGGAGTTACTGAATTTTGATTAGCATCTATTTAACAGTGTTTGTACAGTACTCAGTAGTGCGGTGCTCGGACTTGGGACTATCACTAAAAAAACAGTTAATTTTATTGTCTGAGTTAACATAACTTTGCTGTTTTTTTTTTGTCAAATGTTAATTTTTACTCAAATAAAAAGAGACAAGACTCGAACAATATCTATTGAAGATTATTTTATACATACAAGTCATTGATACGCTCACATGACATACTCCTCTCACTGCAACATACATATATGTAATCACATGTAATCATGGCGGTATAACTATATTGACTCCTCTGCTGCACGCCTGCTGCCACATTGCTTTGCTGTGATTTGCTGCTACTGCTGTCATCATTGCTGCTGCTACTTTCAAAGTAGCCACAAAGTGTATTGATATTAATTAAAAGTGAATCTGCAAAGACTGGGTGGAGATATGGAGGTGGAGGGCAGCAGCATTTATAACTATATAAACCCAGATAATCATGTTTAAAAAGACATCCGCAATATGATAACTTAACTCTGAAGGTGTGTCACTGTGGAAGAACGGATGTGAGCGGCTGATTAGAAGAGCTGATGCCTCATTTACATCCTCAGGCCACCATAGCAGGAAATTCTGAGCATGCATTAAAGATGTGAATCAAAAATATGAAAACTAAAGCTGGGGCCTAATAGTAAGGAGAAATTTTCCTTAAGGAACGTTTGCTACGGCTTCATTAGTCTGTTTTGAATGAGATTGAAAATTGTTTCAGACAATTGAAAATATTTTTTGGTTAATATGCTCTCCCCCTTAAGTTGAATTTGCACTCTTTGCTCTTTTCCTCACACTCATTTGTTTTGGAGTCTTCCCAGCATTCTTTACTCTGCAGTTTTTGCTCGAACTGTAGTTTCTTTTTACACCCATGGTTAGTTGATTAAAATTTGACTATTCTGCCAGTTTCATTGTATTTTTCATACAGCAGTCTAAAAATTTAGTGTGTTAAATTTGCTGTAAAACAGTTGCTTCCAACATTAAATGTGTTGTACAGCTCTTTCAGATTAGTGATGAGAAATGTTCAGAGGTTGGCCTGTGGTGGCTTGTAAGTTTCTGCTTATTGTAATGATCCTTCTTCTCAACCATCTGCGGGTAATTATCGTCTGAGATCAGACTCAGGCCAAATTGTAGTCCTTCTTCACTGTATTTTCCTCCCCAACAAATACTCTATATGTAAAAAGGTTTTATTTATTACCTCCTACAAGGAGGTTATGTTTTCAATCCTGTGCGTTGTTTGTATGATTGTTTGTGAGCAAGATTACACAAAAACTACAGTATGGATTTGAATGAATTGCAAATGTTATTTACACAGAAGTAGGTTTTGGTATATCCTAGAGGTGATTATATTTTGGTGACATTACGTGATTAGCAGGATTTCAAGAGTTCCTGTGATGTTGCTATGAGGTGCAGCTTGGAGTTCAGTGGGCTGAACAGAGACGCTGAAGTGGAAGACGCAGGAGACGACTGGCTATGGAGTTTAGAGATACTCAGTGAGTATGTTGGAGTTGAGGAGGTAGATTACGAGGCTGGCAATAACCCAGATGTCAATGGAAAATCTGCATGAATTTTTTCTATATCTACATAGGATACTGTTTTGTCTTGGCTGAGGTTTGCGAATTCTAAGTGCTTTTTTATAGAGGTGCACCCGTTTGATATTTTTTTCGCCGATTCTGATCACTGATTTTAGAAAGTTGACCGGCAAATACGAATTTGGACTCTTTTAATTTTTTCTTTTGAAAGATTTAAAACAATAATTGTTTTATATAATAACATCCCTCAAACCAGGCGGTTCACATTTTTGCTCCCCAGACGCTTCACAGGAACCGCCCACTGCTCCCTCAGAGATGGGTCAAATCATAGATAAATTTCATGATGTTGTATAGTATGTATGAACCGTGTTACATGTGAGAAATAAAGTAAAGATTATTATTATTTTGGCCATTTACACACATCAATAAAAAATATAATAATAATTATATAAAAATATGACCAAAAAGCAGCAATGTTAATTAAAAGTTATAGGTTCTGCTAAAAAGGAAAGTTTTAAGTCCTTTTTTAAATTTGTCCGTCGTCTGTGGAGCCCTCAGATGGTCGGGGAGCGCATTCCACAGACGAGGGGCAGCAGAACAGAAGGCCCGATCACACATGGTGCTGAGCTTAGTCCGGAAAAGGGGGAGGTGGTATGAGTGGGTAGAACGGAGGGATCGTGTTGAGGTCAGTGGGGTGAGTAGTTCTTTTAGGTAGGGGGGTGCGTTACCATGGATGCACTGGTGAGTGAGGAGAGAGATCTTTTAATCAATCCTTTTGGAGATGGGAAGCCAATGAAGGGAATGAAGAACAGGGGTGATGTGTTCGTGTTTACGAACTCTCATCAGGATCCTTGCAGCACTGTTTTGAACATACTGAAG
>VRLP01003197.1:0-69014 GCA_009660295.1 Lophius piscatorius
CAGACTTTATACACAGACATAACGAGACAATGAGACACAGCTGGAGGGGAAACACAGGTGAGCATGATGACCAATCACAAGACAGACACAGAGGGAGAAAGGAACACAGAGGCGTGACAAATAGGTTATATATAGGACATAAAACCCTCCATTTAGTTATTTCATTAGTTACCAATTATGATTTTTGTAATGTAAATATTTATAAGTGTTTTTTGGCAATTTAAATGATCTCTGGTAGCACATATGCAGTACCTTCAAGTCCCACTAGGGGACTGTAGCCCAAACTATGGGAATCACTGTGGGATAACCGGAGCCAACTGGTGTCTTCTTCATTTGTCAACTGACCTAATAATGTACCGTCCTCAGGTCTGTAGCAGCGAATGAAACTATACGTCTGCTGAAGTAACTATTTTTATACACTCATCTAGGGATTAGGTGCTGATCCCAGATGGCACTGGATGAGGAGAACACCCTGCTCCTCAGTAAATCACACACAAAAACACAATCATTCACACTCACACTCACACTCACACCAATTGGCAGTTTAAGACTTGCAAGTACGAGCTCCACACAGAGAGCCTGCTGAGTGCTTTACTACTGTATCCTTCCAAGAATGTTCAGACCTCTGTATTTGTTTCAAATTCGTAAATCCCTGCAAATATATAAGCAAAATGTACTGGTTCTTAAAATTCAAGTTTCATAAGACCTGTGCACCCACAGAAACAGACCCTATCCCGCTGGTGTGTTTCTTGTCACAGCTGTTCACTACCAGGTTGGCGTGGTTGGGGAAGAGCATTGGACCATGAAGCCGCGATGTCATCGCTTTGGATCAGTGGCGAGGAAGTGTGAGGAAGAGGTCACATGGCCCTTGGGAAAAGGTGACATTGGATGATCCATCAGCGTTTCCAGGCAGCCCCCACCAGGCCTCCCAGCTGGAGGCAGACCGGAATGACCTGAGCCAGGTGGCCCGGAGCTTAAAAAACCTGATCATTCATGGTGGAGGAGCTGTGCTGATGGCGCTTCCAGCTAGTCGGACGCTGCCAGGACACCCAGCCCCTCTCTGAGGGAGGTAACTATTGGCTGCTTAAAAGTGGCCGGATGATGTCATTCTGTGTTTTTTGGCATCCCCTCATTTCTGCAGCATCCACATCCATGATTGTGTACAGGAGACATGCAGCCGCGGAAAAATACTTTATTAAAAATCAAAGAGCTGTAAAATGTGCTGACTGGATGACTAATATTATTTATTATGGGTATTGTTTAGAAATATTTAATGTCTAGTTTTGCAGTCTATGGATTCCTCGGTTTCATCTCATAACCCCTCAGATTTATCTTGTGATCACTTGAAGGAGTCTGACCCCTAGGTTGGGAACCATTAAAGTCCTAATGCAAACATTTACATATTTGTTTTCAACTTTTGCCTTTTGAGTCGTGCTTTCGAAGTTCTAGTTTTGGGCCATTGAATATTTAAATCCAGGCGGGGAAAGAAATGGTTGACAACTTATTCTACGGTTAACATGTCAGCGAACTTCACTAATAAAGCTTATAATCCTGTATCGTCTTAATATCATAAGCGACTGCCAAATAAATGAAGTGAGGCAGAATAATAAAGTAGCATACTATGAAAATACTTGAGCAAACTAGGTTTTCCCCTGTTGTCCCCAGCAGCAATGTTCTAGTCCAGGACGAGAATAAAATGTGTTATTCAGTAAAAAAAAAAAAAAAAAAGAAGAAGCTCCCCCTACTGAATAAAATATGAACTATTAGGATAAAATATGTTATCTAAAAATGGATAGATCTCTTCAAATACATTCTTATGCAGCAAATTTGGATAATATCGGACCAACGATTCAGAAATTATGGCCTGGAAACTTTGGAGATAAAGCTCCCCCTAGTGTCAGAAATATACAACCTCAACCAAAATAATGAAATAATGTTACACATGATGTGTTTGTTAGATTAAGAAAGAAACTGATGAGTCACTGCAATCATATTCACTGTGTGTCTGAAAAGCAGGTATTCTCTAGTTCCTTGAAAGTCTTCTAGGACCTAGTTTCCAGGGAGGAAGAAGAAATAGACACAGCTGCCGGAGTTTTACTTTTATATTTGTTTAACCTAATTCAGAAATGCTTTTTAATGCAAAAATATTGCATTGGTCAGCGTTTTCTTTCTGGCCGTGTGATTTTTTTTACTGAAGCAGTTCTTCTATTTTCATCATCGGAGCAGCTCCACCTCGAAGAAAGCCCAAAATATCAGCACCTTTGCAGAACCGCCCCGCTGCATAATTTTGTTTATTTCTGTCTATTCCTGTCGTTCCCCAACCTCTGCTTCCTCCCTGCTTGTGCTCGGCTCTTGTAAACTGTCGGCACGTCCGAGTCCTTTTGTTCCCAACAAATTAAAAGCTTTAGTTCCGGGGCAGCAGGTGGAGGACAAGTGTCACTTTCAGGCTGCCAGTATTTCCTGCCACTGTGTCAATGTTTCATCATCAGAGGGTTTGGTCCAGGTGGGCTGACATTACTCTCACTGCAAACTGATTCACGCCTGTCAATACTAGCTGACTTGCTGGCACCAATGGGTGCCGTGGTCACGCCACACCTATAACATCCAGCCGTGAGATTCATCATAGCTCTGAGGTCTATGGCCACACTCAAAAAATATTCAAATTATTTACATTTACAAAATGAGTTACACGGATCAGTTCCAGCTTGATTTATTAGGGTTTACTCAACTTAGATACTTACATTAGTTCCAACTCGATTTATTAGCCTAAATTCAACTTAGTTCCAATCCAATTAATTCAACTTAATTAATTGGATTAATTCCAGCGTGATTTATTAGGGTTGATTCAAATTAGTCACTGCTTCCTTTTATTGAGTTGGCCCAACTAATATTGAATAGTAAAATTACTCAACAATGTAGTTTAATTTCTCCAAATACATGGAGTTGTTTGTGTTAGTTCGGAGAACTTGATTGAATCTAGTAAAGGTTGCAGAAATCGAAAATGATGTGATCCTATTTAAACAATCATGTTGGTCTTGATCTAATAGTTGGGTTGGAGTCAATATAATATGTCCTAATTTCCCTAATTTCATCCTGATTGAATTTAGTTACTTGGTTTAGTCCCAACATTTTTCAATAAGATTGGTCCAAATCATTTTTGCAGCGATCACCTACTAACGGTGTTTATCTAACCTTTTATACATTAAGTTGTTCATGTCAGTTCTTGCCAACTTGATTGAATCTTATAAAAATCAAATTGTAAAATGTCATGTCTAGTCCTACATGATGTAATCATGTTTATACTCCAAAAAATTAAATTATTCATCAAACATACATTTTATATTCAAGTATGTGTAACAGCTGGCCCATCTATTTCCAAATGTCTTTGTGTGTGTGTGTGTGTGTGTGTGTGTGTGTGTGTGTGCCTTCATAGAATGAAACAAAATGTTACATCTGAAATGAAGAATTGTGATCCTCGTTTCATCAAGATTTAGACCATGCATCTGTCAGACCAGACTAGTCGTGGGAGCTGAGGAGACTATGGAGGGTAACGTGACAAAATGAACCTAATCCATCTTAGAGCTCATGACTAATAGTGTAAAAGCAGGTGTTTTCACAGAGGAGTTCGGGGCTCGATGAGGCTGGATTTTATTGAATCTCCATGGGAAAATGTTTAAAGGTCTAAAGGAAATATGAAGTACATTTTAAAGATCATTTTTGAGATTCCTGAGGAAAACAAGAAGACTCTTACAGTTTATAGTCTATTCATGTCGGAAAAGTGAAATGATATCCTCCGGTTGGAAACATGTTTGTCATTCAGTGACAGATGAATTGATGTATCTCTGAAAGCCTTCTGCATTATAATCGGGAGTGAGGAGAGAGAAACCGGTGCTTCACGTGGTTGGTGTCCGGATCAGACCCGTGCAGCGGGCGCCTGCCCGCGCGCACCGGCTGATGGAGAAACTCTTACCGGCCCTTCTCAGAGGTCTTTTAAAAAAATGAATTTCCCTTACCTGTAATTGTCCCACTCCCGTCCCGCACCTTAACGCCCTTTCAAAGCATCTGTAGGATCTGCTGCTACAATCCAGTGGCGTGTCTCTGCTGTGGAGACATTTGCGTCTTGGGCTGGAGAGAAACGGGAGTGCTGGCTTTTTTTCTTTATCCAGACTTTTCAGAATAAGATAGGATTCTTCCTCCTTCCAGCAAGATTCCGCTAGATCCAGTCCTCCCCTGTCTTTTTCTTTGTTTGTTCCGATAGAATAAACTGGAATCTGTTCAGGGTCGGTCCGGAATCAGCATCGATTGCGTCTCTTCTGGTGCCTAATCGAAACGCACGCGCTTCAAATAAATAGATTGAATTTGTGATCGGATTCCGATCAATCAGTTCAGCATCGAGTCTCTGCTGCGTCGCGTCCTTTTCCCGGTCTGACAGCTCGGCTCCGTGCGCACTAACTTTTATGGAGACTCCAGAGCGCACAGCCGCTACCTCTGCTGGTAACGCGTTACTGTACTCTGATTACCTTTTAGTCTTTCGGTCACACTTAGATTGGATATAGATGTCCTGTTGAGACCGAACAGAAGAATGAGTTGCTTGGGTTATGTCCTCAAAGGAGCAGAATTCAATTTGAAATGAATCAGTACACAATAATGACATTATATTTGCTAATAAACTGTATGGTCGTTACAAACACGCTTCGTTATTAGGACATCTGTTGATTTATTGACAAACAGTATCTGCACACAATAGGTTGTGGGACACAAAAATAATGCAAGGTAATTATTATTAATAGGTTATTAATAGGTAACTTTCATTTGATTACTTGTGCTCAGCAGTGATTATTTCTCACTACGTCATTATCAAGTCAGCCGAAATGAGGATTTCCACAAAAGACAAATATAATCCTCGCTCACTTACTCTGTTATAACTTAGCAGCCACATTCATTCTCATAAGTGATGTTCTAAATGTGAGGATATACGGTGAGCCTAATGAACCGCGGATCCTCTGCCTCTCCTCTCTCACCAGGAACAGTCCAATACTTCCATCGTGTGGGCACTTTTATGGATTTCACCAAACATCCAACGGCATTTACGGAATCTGATGTCACCACCAGTCATCTCAGCAAGGTCAACACCTTTAAACCCTGCTGCCCTAATGTGTTAAAAGTCTGAAACTCACACCTCAAGATTCCATCAAGGGTTTTTACTGCAATAAATGACATGCTCTAAAAAAAAGGTGCATCAACCAAGTGGATGCAGAAAATATTCTGAATTTCTGCAATAATATCCCGTGTATGTGAACTGATATTGGGAATATGTTTATGTGCAATAATATCTGGTAAATATGACATAATATTTTTGAATGAATGGAATAATATCCTGTATTTGTGCAACATCTCGAATATTTGCAATTTTTCCTTTATATGATCAATGATATTCTTAATATTTGCAATAATATCCTCACTTGTAGACTTATATTCTAAATACTGAAATATCCAATGTATGTGCAATATTACAAATACCCTATGTGCAATAATATCCAGTATATAATATTATAATATTCTGAATATGTGCAATATTATCTATATTCTTGAGTGCAATGAAATCACATTATACATCTCATAGATAGATATATATGGATAGATATAGGTGTGTATACACAGACACACACAAAAGAAATTTTGTGTCTGTATAGCTATTCTAAATGTCTAATATCTGAATATCTGGTATGTAACATATTATCCTGTATATACGTATGTAATAACGTTCAGTAAATGTACAATACTATTATAAATATCTAATATGCAATAATATACTATATATATTCAATAGTATTCCTGAAATGTGCAATAAAATCCATATAAATTCTAGATACTGTATGTATAGAATATACGTATATAATATTAAATATATAATGTAAAAAATATTGTGTGTATCCTGTATATTTGCAGTAATATCTTGTATGTATGCATTCCATATATTTTATGGAATGCATGCGATAAAAATCTATATATTATGGTGGTCAACGGGGGCAAAGGCACCGCAAACATCATTTTGACATCATGAGTGTGCTGCAAATTAAGAAAACATCTTCATCAAGTTGACAACAAAAGCACACAAAACAAAAGCCACAACACAAAGAAAAATTATCTGCAAAAGCCACAACATGAGACAAAGAAAAACAACCTGCAAAAGCCACAACACAAAGAAAAACAATCTGCAAAAGCCACAACACAAAGAAAAACAATCTGCAAAAGCCACAACACAACACAATTAAGATAAAATAATTGGTAAAAGCCACAACACATAAAGGAAAACGATCTGCAAAAGCCACTAGACAACGGGGGTGTTACTCAAAAGTGATGCATCCTTGGGCACGCTTTTTATTGCTTCATTAAGTGAATAAAACAGATTTTATTGTCATGATATTTTGATTAGCCGTGATAGCTTTGTTTAACATCCGCGTCATGCACTTACTGTGTGTGACTTAAAATAAGACTTTAAACAACATTGCGAAAACAACAAATAAACGTAATAATGACCCTAACATGCACAGAACCCAAAGCTACAGTGATCATCGTGTATTCTTAACCACCGTCGCTCGTACTGACTTCTGCTGTGGCCTTCGTATATAAAGTGTACACAACGGTCAGAATGACAAAAAGAAAAGTTATCATAATGGCTGATTAGGAGTTTTCAGAAAGTACAATACATCTTGTTTACTGGAGCTTTGGACACTGAGCATCTCAGGGTCAGTATTAACGTGCGTGCTGTCAAATTGATGGAGATGTATTCTTTATTTGGAGCATGATCATGTTGGCAAACTGACAGTTTAGCTTAACATTACTTTATTCTAACCGCTTTCTTAAAATAAATATGATGATTTTTCTTAAATGGTGATTCCTCACGCAAAAAAAAAAAAAAGGGACACAGTTTGATCAAAAACTTTTATTCCATGGTGAAAATGTTCCTGTCACATTCGCACACAAACACCTAAATTTCTTCTTTTTTTTTTTACAAACAGCAAAATTCCATTGTATAATGCACGTGAGGAGACAAAATATTAAAAGTGACACAAGCACAAAGTGATTGGTTTTTGCAGTTCATTCAGAAAGAAAGGGAATACTTGAGAGTCCTTTCAGCTCGCTCCAGCAGGAAAACAACAGTTTTTTTCTTTTTACTTCAGGAACATTTTCATCTTAAGGAAAACCTTAAGAGATATCTCATTGCACGTCCATCTGTTGGTGGACTGATGCGAGCGAACGTCCATGCGCTCCAGAGTCAACGATTGTTCAGGCTGCTTCTGAAAGGCATCGGCGGCTGTAGTAGTAGTGGGCAGTTCATAGACTCATTTTCCCCAGAGTTCCTCAGCACTCTTCTTTGATGTAGATTTGTTCGTCTGTGTCGGACTCCATGTGTTCCAGCCGTTCCGTCTGTCCGTTCATGATCTCATCGGGAGTTTTCATAAACCTGGTGACAAGCACACAGATCATGTTATTCGCTGACACAAGCAATTGACATGCTTTGACAGAGAAGCAAAAAAATAATGATAAAAAAAGTGTTGAATCTGTCTTGAAAAGCCCGACTTCTCCATTTATGAGGTCTTAAAGTCGGTGTACCTGAACAGAAGTCTTTGCCCAGGCTCTTTCCTGATGATATTCAGTTTGTAGTAGTGTCTCAGTGCTCGCGACATCTTCTCGTACGTCATATTGGTCCGGTTCTGTTCAGAGTGAAAAGAACAAAAGTGAACAAAAGTGATCACAATCACAACAAATGTTATCTCAACACACTTTACAAAAGGGTCAGAACCATACTCTTTATTCTACAGCGACCCAACAATTCCCAATTGAGGACAGTGGCAAGAAAGAAATTGAATTTTAACAGGCAGAAACCTGCTGCAAACCCAATTACAGTGTGTGTTTAAGAACAGTGTTATACCACAAAAAAAAACCTTAAGAAGAGGAGGCATTCATTGTTCATCAGAATAATACTTATACTCTCATCTGAAAGCTTCCACAACAGCTTGAATGGACTTGAGTGGTCATTGTCCGAGGTCAGTGAATGTAATGAGGGAGGGGACACACAATAGTTAGTTAGATATGTGGTATTAGCAGTTTTCACCTGCTTCAAGATATCAGGCTCTCTTTTAATGTTTGCCATAAAAACCAGCATGTGCCCACTGCATCAGTGATGTGGCGTTTTGGCTTGGAGACTAAATGATCCATGATGTTCGCGTCAATAGATGCCCGATGGAAAGTTTTAGCTCCCCGGGAGAAAAAAACAGTCAGAGGGGCTTAAGTGTAATGTAATTTTACACTCCTGGCAGAAGAAGGAGCAGACCAATAATTACTCGCTCTGGTGTATCGAAACTGGTATTTCAGGTACCGATGAGTCATCAAAGCATCGCTTCAAAGGAGAAGTTGTTGTAAAAGAGCTGGCAGAAGCTGGAAAAATGTGTTTTCAAGTCAGCACACTTAACTGAACCGAAATGAATAACTGGGCTAAAATCAAGTAAGTAATTAAATGTCAGTGCAAAAGTGTAAAAAAAAAAAGGTACAAACAATAGTCAAATGTACATTCATAACAATCGATAGAAGGCAGCAGTACGTCATTTGTAGAATCTATTCGGCCCTTCTGGAGAAGAATCGACTACCACACCGTTCTCATTGCTGTAAATCTTCCTTACAATAATTTATTGAACTGTATAATTAGTAATGAAATGATGCCTTGAAGGTTTTCTTCCTGCTGGGATCACCTCTCCATTAGCTAACACAGATACGGCTGCAGATGCACTCAAATGATGGTATGCATACCCCTAGTGGTACGTTTGGGTACTGCAGGGGTATGTGAGCTTATTTTGAAATGTATTTAAAATATCTTATTATAAGTCAAATAAACAATAAATATTCTTAAGAAGAGTTGAGGATAAGGACTTGTAAATAAGTCAGAATTCTCAAAATCAAGGTAAACATCGGACTTGTTCTTTCGTGTACTGGCCCTCAGAATTTTTGAAAATTCGGACTTTAAAGTCAGAATTCTTACTTTATCTCATTCCCTCAATTTTTATAATTTTGAACATGTACCAGAAATGTTTGCGTTGCTCATATGGTTGGTACTCTTACAAGTACTTAGTTCTGTACCCATTCCTATGTAAAATTATGAGCTAAATGAAGGAGGCTAATATGCTCACCTTTCATTGATACTGAAAATCAATGCAAACATTATTACTTTTGATGCTTTAAAAGCAAGTTTTTAAATAGAAGTAGTACAAAACATGATGAAAAGAGTGGAAACATTAAATATGGAAAACAACCAATGTTCTGGCCACTTCTGGTCAGCAGTATGAAGCTGCATGCAGAGACATGACATCTGTACTAAGTTCGTATTGGTTGCTTCTTATTAAGTTAGCAAATACTGGCTAATTTGCAAATTCAGCAAAGTTGCAACAAAAGTTTCTGACCACATAATGAATGTAAGCCTAAATCAGCCTATCAGTCATATCAAGTGCTTCACTATCTCAAAGTTTGGTCCGAGCAAACTGCTTCTAATGCAAATAGTAACAAGGCTGTTGAGCCTCATGGGCCGCATTCCATGACAGTGAGTAAAGAAAGTTACAAATGCATATTCAACATCACGTATTCTGATGTTGGTCCAAAAATACTAGAAAAGCCATAAAAGTGGCCGATGGCTCGTCCCGACTAACTGAGCTTCCTGCAGCCTGAACAAAGAGTATGTGGAGTGCGTTCACCTTGTGGTTTCCCCAGAGCCTGGCCAGGCCGTTGGGGTCCATGATGCGGAAGACTTTGCTCTCTGCATCCTCCCAGCGGATGAAGTTCTCGTACCTGCTGTCTGACAGGAGCTGGTAGACGTAGTCCCACAGCAGCCTGCAGTCTGATGCACACAACAGAGATGCAGTAAGGATGAGATGGCATTAGAAAAAGTGATGCCTCCTAATTCGGCTTTAACCTTTAAAAATGCAGAATTGGTACCTGCTATCCGTCCGATGGGCATTTGTTGGTCCTCTGGAGGAGACACTGGCATGATGACGTGGTTTCTGTACAGTGTCTCCTCCTGCTGCTGCAGTAGATGTTGCTGTTGCTGCTGCTGGGCCAGTGGGATCTGATGTTGGTGACAGTGCACTTTCCCCTCGCGCCCATTCTCGAGCGTCACCTGAGATGGGTTTCCACCGCGGCTGTGCCTGAACTCCAAGGCAGCACCCACCCCGCTCCTGTTCGGGCTGAGGAGCAGGGGGCTCATGATGGCGCTGGGCATGAGCTGGATGACGCGAGGAGGACCTGCCTCCGGGCCACCGGGACTAACTGGACACGGGGCGTCCCTGGGCGTCGTGCAGTGGCCGTTTGGTGCCACCGGGGACACGGAGAGAGGATACATTTCCTCCGACAGGTGGTGGTTGCTATCAGGGAGCTGGGAGAAGGTTTGGAGGGAGTCATCACTGGCTTGGCGGGGGTGGTTCATCTCCGGAGGGGATCTCCTGATGGTTGGCTGGTGAGGAGAGCGTGAGCGGTGCCGCAGCTCAATGGTTGGTGGATGGTGTGGAAGTGGTTCTGTGACGCGTGGTGCACGCCGTACCGTTTCTGGGGTTAGAAAAACAAACATTTAATATGTGAAAAGTATCTACAGCAATAGAATTATACGTCAAAAATGATTATTTTTAGTAGAAATGTTAAGAGTTGATGGTTTTCAGCTACTAGAACAAGACAATATTACATCCAGCTGAGTATCTTAACAATAAAAAACAACCTGACGTCGACGATCTCAGCCCTTTTTTCTTTTATCATCATCAGAAGATCAGTCTCATCCTCTATCTTCAATTATTTTAGCTTGATTAATCAAGCATAGAGAATAAAACACCAGAGTGTGGATAAGCTCGAGGATTTCCAGCGATGTTTGGGAAGCCTATGGGTGTTCACCAGTTTCCATGTTTACCATAAAGATGTGTCGCTAGTCAACAGATCTAGGCCTTGCAACAAACTCAAACATTACCATAGGACTGGATCAACACGTGATATAAAATATTAAAAATGATGACTAGTTTGCATTAAATAAAGATGATCCAGATATTCTTATAATAATAATAATAAGTTTTTTTTTTGTTTTTTTTAAGTCTGCTTCTACCAAAGCAGCAGTAAAATTAAAATACAGTAATCCTACTTACATTACCTTTAAAAGACCGCTAGGTGTCAGTAATTTACTTCAATACAGAATGTCATTACATTCGTTTTAGTTTCAGTTCTTTGATTTGAGTCGGAAGTAGATTTCCCTACATCAACCAGAGGCGTGCGGTCAGGTGAGGCAGAGCCAAAATAATGATAAAATAAATATTAACAAACAAATATTTGTTTACTAATATGTGCTATAAATGTCATTTCTGTCTGATTCCAATCATTTGATTATTTTTTAATAATCAAACTCCCTGAATCCCATAGAGGAGACACGTGAGGTGAGGCAGCTATAGACTGATCCTCATCTCAGATTGTGCAGACCCTCATAAACTGGGTTGAACACGCGTGCCTTTAGCTTTTTCACTGTTTGTAACCAATGTAATGTTTGTATGCACTTTTATTATATGTCCTCACTTTCCATAGAAAAAGTCATGTTTTTCACGTATATGTAGAACATATTTAGTCTCGCTGATCTGACATAAAACCGTAATGAAAAAGCAAGAGGCGAGGCAGCCAGTACCTCTGCCTCACCAAAGGGGGCGTGCTGAGCACACGGGTTTATGTTTGTTCTGCTGCTGCTTTTCCTCTACACAGTGACAAAATATTTACACACATTTCTACAGTCTTTTTTTTGTAAATGGAAGGAACTTCTGATTTTGTCCCGTACTGTATGAATTGTAGAATTGCGATGGCAAATTAAGAACACACGATGGTACAGAGCAAATGCGCTCTTTCTCTTAGCCCATACAAATTTTTTACATTTTTCTTTGGCCAAGTATTTAACTTATGTGTGAAGATAGATCTGGTATGAGATATGAAACACAACCAGTAGTCGGTGTACAAGCTGGCAATTAAATGGTGAATTTAGGCTACTCTATTGGGTTCATATGTTTGAAAATCGGACTCTGAAAGGGTCAGAGCCTCAACTGATCTCCTGAAATCAGAATGACAAAAGGTTTTATTTCCAAGTAAGTCACACTTACAAGGATTTTGACCTGGTATGTTGGTTCAAATCATGCACTCACAAACTCTACGCGTAAATGTAGAAATGAAAAAGAAAGCCGCGTCACAGGTCAATGAGGGCAAACTGGTATGAAGGTGTGTCTAAAAATGTAAAAAAGGAAGAAACTAATTGTGAGTCACTCGAAAAAACCCTGCCTGAGATTTCTTTGAATTCCGCTGGAAGGGTAGATCAATAAATATACCAGCTTTATAAAAGGTTTATAATTAGTTTATAAATGAAGTTGTAAGACAGAAGTCCAGTTGCATTAAATCCAACCCACACGGTTTATCATTACCTGGTCTGAATGACAAGATAATAAGTCATGACAGATAAGTTGTAAACACTTTATAAGTCATTAAAAACATTTATAAACAGCTTATAACATAGCACTCAGTGATCAATGTGGGTTCACTATTTGTCAATATGGAGTTACTACAACGCTCTCTGTTGGGACTTAGCATATTAATGTGTGCTAAGTGGTTTTTGGAGCAACAGGTTTCTGGTTCCCTTTATAGCTAATGAGTTAGACAGTTTATTAATGATTCATAGAGTTCTAACCTTTATTAGTGAAGCAACAACAAACCATTTATATACCCTTAATATCGGGATGCCACTTTAATCTTAATATAAAGTGGCACCCGACTGCTTTTTCCTGTCGACTGACAATGGCTACATTTGATGACTCCTTTGTTCGGTGCATAAAAACCAAAAATTTAAATAGTGGCAATAAAAAGATAAAAGCGGTAACAAACACCAGCGAACCAGTCGGGCGCTGTTCGTCATGCTCTCTGCTGCTCATTTCACAAATGCAGCATTTCCTCGTGGAACCGGTTTTTCCTTCAGCATTTATGTGAATTTATGTTAAGTGCCGCGTCAGAAAAGAACCCGGAAACAATCTTGTGTACGACACCGAACATCAACATTTATAATCAAATCCTGATGTCAGGTGAAGGAAGAGAACAGCCGATGCTTTACAGGTACGATCTTCCATGCCATCTTTTAAAAATCACATACAGGAAAAAAAAGGTATTTCATTCCCAAACCAGTTGATTTAAGATGAAATGGAGGAGTCATAGGGATTCAAATGAAAGCACATCTATCCAGCTAGTAAAACTAGACAGATAAATCAGAAATTTATAAGACGGGTAAAGAAGGGGAGTACCTGCACTGATTTTTTTTTCCACTTAAAGCAGAGGGCTTAGGGTGGGGGGGTCATTTATCAGTTCCAGATTTACCCATTACTTATTGGGTTGTATGTTCAGATCCAGATTTAAATGAGAGCTCGGGTTCAATTTTGAGGTTAAATCCAGAACATGGTATGGATCCGGCAGCCGTTGCCATGAGTCATGCCACATCAGTCAGAGGCAGAGAAGGGCGGTTTGTTTGCGTCAGCATAGTAGAAGTCATAGGTTGGCTTTGCATTGATTGTGCTTCTTATTTGATGATTGTTGTTTAAAAAAAAGCTCATCCATTCAATCCCATTGTTTTATGTTATGTGCATATAATGATGCAGTATATAATATATTAATTGTTCATGAGCACTGATTGTGTGTGCGCTGTGTAATCTTGCAAACTCGCTCTTTTTCGCATCACTCTATTTGGATAAATGTCGCCACAGGTTGATTCCAGATAATCGCGTAAGAATGCCAACCTGCTAATACACAGTCTTCATGACATGTACAACCGAATTCACAAGTATCAGAAAACCAAACCTCACCAACTGCCACATACAGCTATGATAAACTTGTCATCGGTTTCAGCATCAACTTCCTTGGAGCATCGTCACCCGAGTGTCGCAACACCTGCTTTCTTTACAGCATTCATGTCAGTTCCGATCGTTTCATTCATGTCGCATTCACGATGTTGATACATGTGAGGGATTATTACTCTGAAGTGTGGAGACAGCATGTATCATCAACATCACAGCATCATTCTGGACCCGCCTATGGAATGTAGAATCTGGTAGTCGATGAACCCGAGGATTAGGGTACAGTGAATGTTACACTACCTTTATAGTAAGATTTAAATATAACCATAAGATCAAGTGAATGCTTCTGGAAGATATTTATCCTTGGAACTGAAAAATCCAATCTTACATATTCAAATAAAACTCCATTCATTCGACTGACCTTCAAGCTTCAGGTGCTGCACCGTACTTTCAGGCGATTGGAAGGAGTTCCCAGGGAAGTAGGCAGATGGATAAAACATGTGAGGCTTCCTCTGCTTCAGGATGTGCTGCAGCAGCTCATACAGGACATCCCCTACACAGATGCAAAGGTCAAAGGTTATTATACGTCTCCCAGCAGCATATTGTACGAAAAACTGGAAATGAGCTTTGGCGTCATCCATAGAATCAAGTTCCCCTTCTTCTTCCCCTTTGCTTTTCAGGAATTATGAGCTAGAGAAATAATGGAAGAAACACCAAGGAGGCATACGTCATGTTGGACTGATGTTTTAGGGCAGGGTTTCGAGGAAATTGAACTTTGTTTGTTATTAGGAAACCTACTGAGCAGCAAAAGAAGAACAGATCTAGAATCGTGTCACATTCTCCAATTAGAACATTTGTTTTAACCAATGGAGATGTGGATAGACCAAAACCTTTATCATACGTGAATGATAATAGCTGAACTTAAAATGTTCCTTAAAATGTAAACATAAGTAAATTGACCAAAATAATTATTGGAGCCCCTAAAAGGCGGTTTGTTAAACTGCCAGTTTTTGATGAGATGTGGATTGATTCCCCCGTTACATACAGACGGAAAGGTGCTCCCCTCTGGCAGGGACATAAAGAAATCAACAAGCCACCATCTTTTTAAATACACATTTGCTTCATTAATTGCCTATTTATGAACAGATGATCCAAAATGACGAGGGATGCACAAATAATTAGTCTATCAGAATGTCTTTGGGACTCATACTCTTAAGACATTGTAACCTCAGTCCAGAGCGGCAGCAGGTATGTTCCCCCTGTGGAGCCTGAATATGATGATGGTGGCTGATGACTCTGCTGAGACTGATGACTGTAGGGCTAATTGCTCTGCGGGGATAGGTAGGGGAGGGGAGGTGGTTAACGTTACACCATCCGTGTCAACTAGTGAGAATTTGTTAACTCACAGATTTCCACATAACCCATGTGAAAAACCTGGGTCTGCTCCAAAATGTGGACGATGAGACACAGCTTCCAATCAGAGGTGATGCTGAGTCGGTCGTGTTCAGGTGTGGAAATTATGAGTAAGAGTCTGAACTGCAGAAGTCCAGGTATCATCTACAACACAGCTCTTAAAATAAAGCATGTTGTAAAAATGTAAAAGTTTAGCTGGCTTTTCCAAGAACTACTCCTCTTGATTTCAACAGGATCCCCCCCGAGGACAAACTCTTGTTCTCACACTAATGTGTGGATTTTCCAAACAACAAAAATGAAGAGTGTTTAAAAACATTCAAGTCTACATGGCGGACGACTTGGAGTGGTTGTTGACACAAGTGTGTTGGGTGGGGCTCTATCTGACTCTGGTATTCTCCTTTAAGTGGTTATACAGTAGTGGTGACACCGGGCACAACGCCTGAGCAGGAAGTTCACTGAATTATAACCATCTGTTTGTTTGGCCGCTACACTGACAACAACAGCTCCCCTCAGCATGACCGAGCGTTTAGATGGTTAACAAATACCCTCGGGAACGGTGGATGTGATCTGAAGACAGACCGCCGTCAGACATTACACTCAGGACTGTTTAAAGGCTTACCATAACAAGGAAATGATTCTCGTAAAGGAAGTAATGGTGCACACAAACACACACGCACACCCCTTTCAGTTCTCCCTTTCTGATCCTGTGACACCGAGTTTCACTGTAAGGGAAGATTCCTGCTTCCTGGTTGCATTTTTTAGTTTGCACTGAATCTGGAGATCAAATGCCCTTTACACATTTAATCCAAGCCCTCCGTACAAAAACACACATTCATCTTCGCGTATCAAGATAATAAGGACATTGTTATGTATAAGCTGCAGTGGCAATTATTACATTAGGTTATTCAGAGCTTTGGCAAAGAATAAATATGGCAACCAGCAGTGACGGATCTGAAGTGCACCCTTAAAATCCCCTAAAGCCCGAGTCGTCACGAGCCAAAAAGAGTGAACAGTTCCCTAAAGTGACGCATTCACCGATTCCACTCGCAAAAGGGCCAAAAAAACATCGACTAATATGAACATGTGATCAATCACTGACAGCGTTATCTCTTCACAGCCTGTTCTAGTGGGAAAAAAAGAAATGTGATCAAACGACTTTATGAGACGTGAAACAGTTTCACAAAAAAAAAAATTGATGTTTCACGAGGAGATGACTCAAAGCAATTAATAAAACCTGCAACTACGACTCAGCCCTTAATGCCTTTAAAGGATATGAACATTTTTACAGGATGGAAAATGAAAAAGGTGCCGCGTGGGTCACATCGTTGCTCCGTGTAACTACAGGTCCTTCCTCTGAATCTGATAGGATTGCAGGAAAATGAATACTTTCTACTACTTCACATACTGATTTGAGGATTAATAATTGCTTCATTCATTCACATCTTCTCCTTTGCTTCTGAATGACTGAGCCTTTCAAGAATGCAAGAGTATCTTTGTTGAAAATGCATTATAGAATATTTCTGATGAAAGATATCTTTATTACTAGGAGAGAGCCACATGTGGCCAGCCTTCATGCCGAGGTCATTAATAGACCCCCGCTGATGGCGTCATTGTCTTGAGTGCTAGCTGTGCAGCTTCAGGACACCAAGAGGTTCTCCAACAGGATTCTTTTCTTTTCTTTGCCCATAAAATCATCCATAACCTTGATTCGTAGGCATTTCTGCAATAAAAATATGGCCAAACGAAATTATAAAGGAGCCTGAAGAGGATAAGTAGGTACAGAAAAGAAATTAAATTATCTTCAAAGCCTGCAGGTGGAGGTTAAAAAAAAAAAAAGGGAAGAAAGGCTCTGGTTATGTGCGTTCTGTCAATAAAATGTGATGTAAATGAATATTTCAATTGTCTGAAAAAAAAGAAATACAAGTAGATGGGACAAGCAATGCAATCCAATCCTGTTCGATTTGTGACACATCATTCTAACTTTTTGGAGCCAGGGTTTCAGCCGACTGAATCAGCCCAGACCGAATCAGCCCAGACCGAATCAACCCAGACCGAATCAACCCAGACCGAATCAACCCAGACCGAATCAACCCAGACCGAATCAACCCAGACTGAATCAAACCAGACTGAATCCACCCAGACTGAATCCACCCAGACTGAATAAACCCAGACTTGGTCTCCGACTTAATATGTGAAGTGAAATATATCCCACATTAAATCCTGCTTCACCTACTATAAAGAACAGCAGTGAAGGTTTATTTTTGCTTTATTTCCTTAAGCCTGGCTGCAGGCGTTACTAGGGTAACAGTTGAGGTTGGCTTGCACTTCCTGATCAACCGTCTCCAACTTCCTCCCCAGGCAGCCTCTCTGAACAGCTGCCTGCCTCCACTGTCGCCCAACACCAACAACTTCCCTCCTCTGCTCCGTCCCTTACTATTGATTTTTTAAGGATGTAGTTCTGCTGTACACACATTGATTTGAAGAAGCACTGGTGCAGGTTAGCTTGAACACATAATAATAAACTGTTATATCAGTAATAAGCCCCAGGAATTATCAGCAGACAAAGGGTCACAGTGTTTCATTCTAATAAAATTGTTTTGGGGTCATGGATGTTAAGACATCATGTGTTTCACTCATCTGTGAATATGCCTCACAGTCCATCCAATTTTGTGGCAGACCATGTCACAGTCTCCCTTGGAAAGTGGGTTTTTGAATATAATTGCACAAATTTCCATAGTTTCTCTGCCACTAGTTTGATTCCATGATCTAAAGCTCATCTTCTTTCCTCATTTTTCCAGTCCAGATCGGGTTCCAGTTGCACAAAAAAAAAAAACATCAAGTCTACTGCAAATCCATTAAACTTTTCACTGATGTCTCCAGTTTTCCCAGAACGGGAATATACCTCTAGTGTCTCCAAGAAGATAGAAAGAGAAAGATGGAGTACCAGAATGGGGGGATCGGTAGCGGAAGTCCTCCTTGGTGAGAAGAAGCAGGGCTTTGCCGTTCATCTGGAAAGATCCACTGGTGATCGGCCGCAGAGCAAACTCCTTCTCGGCCCATCGCAGCCACTGGCCAACATCATCCCTGCACCAGAAGACTGGCTGCAAACCTGGAGGAGAAAGGATTTGGGAAGAGGGGGATGAGGTCATAGGAACTGAGACCAGAGTTTGGCAAAAGAAGCAACAAAGTGAAGAAGCATAAAGAAAAAAGAAAAAAGGGAAGACATCAGAGAAGATGAGGTAGGAGGACGGGGAGTGGAGGGTTTGAGGCAAGGAAGGAAGAAAGAAGGAAAGGCAGGAAGGAGGAGGCGAGGGTGGCGGGGAGGGGTAAATGAGGAGGGGAAGGAGGGGGAGAAAGGAAGGAAGGAGGCAGAGGCAGTAAAAAGGATATTGAGGAAGTGGAGATAAAAGCCAAAAGGAGGAGTGATTACGGGAACGGCAGCAGAGATAAAAAAAAAAAAAAAGATGAAGGAGGAGACAGACGGGGAGAGGAGGTTGAAATAAAAAAGATTAAAAAGAGGATGATGCATTAAGGGGAAGAATACAGAATAAATCACAAGATTAAAAAAGAGAGGGGAAAGTGGTAAATGAAAAAGAAAAAGGACAATTGTTTAATTCATCGGTTGTTTTCTTTCCCATCAGAGGAGACATAGTTTATTAGTGTCGTGTGGTCCAGTGTTCAAACTGACTAGGAAGCGTAAAGAGAAAACAACAGTGACAGTAATCTCTTGTTTTCGTCCTCCCGCACACTGCAATGTTGCTTTCACTGCCGTGGGAAGAGGAGTGTAAAACATCTGCGCTGGTGACCAATGAGCATTTACAGGCAACAGGAACAGCAGAAGGAAGAAAAAACAGAACAAGAGATCATTTGCATACCTCTGAGGGTGGATTTGAGTTGTTTAAACATTTCTCGCACCTGCTATGATTGCAGATTCTGGAAATAGCCTGGATTTCAACCTGACTTTGGCTTAAGCGTAAAAACTACTGGATGAACGGTAAAAAGATAAACCTGGTCAAAATCTTAACTAAAACATAAAGGATTTATAGAAGTTTATAAAGCTATCTATGTTATTTTATTCTATTATTATTATTATTATTATTCTTTCTGCTCTCCCTGTAGGGTTCGCCACAGCCGATCATATCGTTACGCGTATTTATTTGTCCGAGCTTGGGACCGGCACAAGAGACAATATATATCTGAATGCTCATCGTGAGCTTAACTGATCATCTACTTCGTAAACTCGCATCTTTCGGACACTGAAAAGATACATCCATTGGTGACGCACCTTGGTCACCAATGTATGTATATAACAACTGTCGTTTCTTTCTTGTTTGTTGTTAACACTGCTGTATTTGCTGTTACGGCCCCACAGGGGCTAATAAAGCCAGCCGGCTGATTTGACAGCAGCAACCACAAAGACTAATGCTAATATGATGCATTATAAATTAAATGTATTATTATTATTATTATTAATAGACAGTGAATGGATACAGGCGATGAGTCAACTTTAGAATGAAAACAAAAATATAAAAAATAATAATAATTATTACAATAATAATAGATTTCTTTTTATGGGTGTTTTCATACCAAGCCGCCCAAAGTGTTTTGCATAGAAGCGCCTCAAAGATAAAAAATGTAAACATTTGTCAACGCAAAACATAATTCAAAATAAATAAGCAAAGTTTATATTAAAAAAAAAACATAATATAATATAATCATATTATAAAATTAGTAAAATAAGAAAGATAGACTGCGATTAAAATAAACTGTAAAAAGATAAAACTACAAGACTTTTAAAAAGAAACGCAGGAGAACGGGAAGGTGCAAGAACTACTTAAAGGCTGATGCAAATAGAAATGTTTTAAGCTTTAGTCGGAATTCAACAGTCTGAATTGGAAACTAATAATCTTGAGCAACTATTAGTCGCTAGCTATCTGAACAGCAGCAGCAAATTAAAGCCAAATATATAGAGAAAAATAAAAAATATGAAGACATTTGAGGACTTACTAAAGCTTTATAGTTTTTTGGCAAACTAACAAACCACAGTTCCTGTGAGTTTCCCTAAATACTGTCTATTTCAGATAATAATACATAATGAAAATATTGACTATATAGTAGTGAAGAAATTGCTAAAAAAAAAAAAAAGTTCTCAAATGTGGCCAAATCAGCCTTAAACAAAATGGGCTTAACATCTAAACAATTATCTTGTTCCAAACTACAGAATCAGTGTGTTGCTTTCCATTTCTTGATCTGACTGATGTTATGCATTTGAGAAGGATCACTGCTTGAACCCAGCGGCGGGATTCATCAAACTCGGCTAAACGCCGCTGCCTCTTGTGTACTACATGTGCACAGCTGACCTCAGGGGCTTCACCAGAGACCCCATAGATCACATGTTTACAAAATATGGAAATAAGCCAATTGAAGTTACTAATGAGAGATTCAAAGGTTGTTCACAAGCAAGGATGGAGCGCGGTGGACTTTCTGAACCACATAATTGTACAGATGCTATTACTATATAAGGAACACGTCGTAAAGGCAGGTTGAGCGGCCATCCACTTATCCAAACATTTGCGATTTGATCCTTAACCACAGCTGTCTTCATGTCCGGGCGTCCTTGGGCGAGATACTGAACCCAAATTTGCTACCAACTGCTGTTCCATGGGTGTGAGAGTGAATGGTTATCGCTCCTGATGAGCGGGTGCCTCATCACACGGCAGCCTCGGCCACCACCATAAGAATGTTAGTGTGAATGGGTGAATGCTGGGGCATGTTGTAAAGACTAGAAAGTTGCTATTTTGTCCATTTGATCTTTTTTTTTTAAATGTCTCTTACACAGCGCCTTGCCTTTTGTTGTTGTGAGGCGTTCATTCGCAACCATCAGTCTTGTCAATGAATAATCACGCCAAGGTTTTATTATATTGTTACAATCAAATCCACTAAATACAACGTCATGATTTCCAGATTATATCTGAAATGTTCTCCCACTCTGCTGTTGTTGATATTGTCTAACATGAAAAGATCCATACTTCTAGCCCCGCACATAAAATCTTCATTTCATTGTTTTGCACAGGCTGTGTGACCCTATAATTTACGGTATGACTCAAACTCACCTGCATTGCTTTTTCTCTCTCCTCACATTCACATGCATGCAAACACAACACCGAACCAACAGCAATCTATAGCCTTGATCGGATCGCCTGCGACACCCACACACAGCACAGCTACTCATTTCTTGCATCTCACTTATCGCCCGGCCTCAAACACTTCCTCTGGGAGTTGGGCAGCTGTTATCTTTGGCCGCCAATGTCACTGTCACACAAGTAATAGGAACCTTGTGCTTGGTTTCAGACCTCTCCCCCTTCGACTCCCGCGCCCGTCAAACAGAGGAAGTTTTCACGGAGAGCAATCGATATGAAATGAAACCCTGTCTAGTTCTTCAGATTCCCATTTCTTTCCCTTCCTTCAAGTTGTCTAAATTCAGATAGTGGCAGACGCGCCGTTGATAAACTGGGGACAACCGAAGTTATCAGAAGCACTGCTCACTGTCTGTCGAGCTCTGACCCTCAGCTCGTCAACCGTCATCCTTGGAAAGTGTCGATAAGGAACAATATTTCATATTTCTACTTTACTCAGAGGAGCTTCTTGGTCGGTCCATAGATGTGCTCCATGAAATATGGTATCTAGTGTGTCACATATAATGTATGTTGTTTTGCTTGTTTCTAATCCCCGTTTACAAACTTTGCTGATCACAGATGGAGCCTCAATTTTAGAAATGTGTGATAAGACAGTTTGGACTGCTTAATCTAAGAGTATTTCTTAAAATATGTTCCTTTTGTAGCTTCTACAAATCTCTTTGTTTAAATGTAACTTGGTTACATAAGTCTAATAGGTCTAGGTTGATCCGGAATATTCCTAACTGATGACTATCATAGACAGTCAGTCCATCAATATTGAATCAAGCTGCCATCTGCACTGAACGCACCAGCTGGAAGTTTGTCTCTTGTGGGGGAGCACTGAGACCGGGGTGGGCAGTAGTTCAGACCGGGTCACAAGGTCATGACAGTGTATGCTCTCTCTAGGGCCGGGGAAGAGCGCTGCTCTGCCAAAAACCCCTCCAAGATCCGGTCTGTCGGCCTCAGCCATCTGCACAGAGCCCAAAGGAGGAAGCAAAGGGGAGCCGAGAGGATGAGGAGGGGGAGGTGGAGGAAGGGGGAGCAAACAAATGTGTCCCCCAACACACATTGGCAGGAAGCAATCCAACGTGGTCTCTGTTTCAGCACAGGAAACTTCCCGGGGTAGGGTTAGAGAGTGACACCGGGAGGTTTATTAACAGCAAGACTCGAAAACGAGAAAAGGAAGAGTGGAAACGGAAAGGAAAGAGTGATGAGAGCAGCAGCGGATTGTGTGGCACATGAGGTGAAATAGCAGGAACACGAGGACTAAACAAGGATACAAAAAGAGGAAAGAAAGGAAAACAGGAAGGGAAACATATACTTAGCCAGAACTCAAATGAAGCCCAGAGATGGCAAAGTCACAAATGCCTGCTCATATTTGATTATTTGGAATATTAATTCATATTCTAGGCTGTGACCAATATATGAAAGACTCTGTAAGAGAGTCAAGGCTGTCTACTAAAGTCAGAACCAGAGGATAGTTTATGCTCAACGTTTAAGACAGAACCGAGCCTTTTGTCCATAATCTATTCATTTGGACTCTATTTATGTCAGTTATCTGAGAGCTGATAGACCAAATGGACCACTACCACCGGAATAGTTGTGAATGGTGTAACAATGATTCAAGGAAGACATGACATGACTCCATCAACATGTCGCAATCTATTAATGGCCTTATAAACCAAACGACGAGTAGAAAGCCTTTAATTACTAGGTACATTATAGCAATGTGCTCCGGCGCCGCCATTCTTGTTTTCAAATGTTTTAACTCTTAGTTGCCCTCTTTTGGATTCATCCATGCCAACATTAAGGACATAAGAAAGTGGGCCTTGCGAGACACGTCATTTGAAAGGGACGTTTTTACCTTCATATGTTCATGAAGTTTAGCCGAGTCTTAATGGAATAGGCCCCTTTCCATCGCTGTGGGGTAGATGAACAGTTCTCTGCTGGCTTTCCTGAGGCCACACCGCTTCCCTAAAGGTTTTGCCGTCACTTGCTGCTATGGCTGCTAAAGGTGGTCTTCCAAGATTTCAAAAGCTCAACTCCATCTAGGAATCTATGGTGAAACTTTCAGGTGTTGTGACGCGTCTCCATCAAGGACAAAACAGGAAAATACGTCATCAGTGCTGGACATGGTGGTTGTTTAGCAGAAGGGAGCAAGCAGTTAAGAAAAAGCTTGATTTTTCTAACATGCCTCAAAATTCGCCTTGTGGTGTGTTCTTTAGCAAGGTCCAAATTATTTTGCCAGTCGGTCCCAACAGTTTAAAAAGTCTGTACATGTGTATTAGTTCTTGAAACTTCTTCAAGTTGTTAGGTAGCACATGCTAGCTAAACAAATCTGGCGCTAGACTGACACGTCTGATAACTATGTACCTTGCAGGTGAAGTGACGTAGGCAGTAATGACATCTGACACACATTTGGCGACGTAGAATAGACACAGGAGTAAACAGAGATGTGTCTAGCTGTCTGCTTGTGATCTGATCAGCCAATACTAATTTTAAAACCATGCCTAAACAGGGTCTTTGTCACTCCCTGCTATGCTGAGGCTTGGCACTACCTTTGAATCTGTCCCTAACTTCTAAGATCTTTCTTTCAAGAATCGGTGTGTCGCTCATGAAGGCAGAACTAGACAAACCAACTGTGTCTACGTTTGAGAGCCAAATCAAGTCTTCAGGCGGATCAAGTCTCAAGTCTACAGCTTGAAATAAAAGTTCTTTGTGCTTGGCTTACATCACTCACATAGTTCAGTATCGAGGTAGATGAGTAAAGGTCATGTCACAAGTCTTCACAAGTTTGACAAAACTTGTACTTGTAAGCCAAATACTCTTTGTACTCGGCTTACATCGCATTACATTCCTTTTTGATTTCTTCAGTTTTAATGCGTCATCTACAATCAAGCTGCGAGTTTCAGGATATTGTTCGTACGTCATATCAATGTGTCCCCTACAGGAACCAATTCCAAGCTTGATGGGAAAGTTTCTGCAGCGGTGCATCCAGAGGGACCCAAACATCCTTTGCTTATTTAGAGGTCGGAGGAAAAATGAATGGCATGGGCACAGAGTGAAAGGAGGAGCGAGAGAGAGGACCTTTGACAAATCTGGAACCGATTCTCTGACCGAAAACGACCAGACACTAAATCAGCTGAAGGAAGTGTGTGAATGAGTTGAAGGAGGAAGTGTCAGGCTCAAAGGGTACAGGAGGAAAATCATTTTCAGTCTTCCTTGTGATCAGACTCTCCCTTTGTTGAATGGATGAATACAGGTCCACAGTATCCATGAGAGTATTTGTGTACGGTTCTGAACAAGTGTGTGTTTACAGTGAACAGGACAGCACGACAGGAGAAGGATTCCACACCCTTGACTAAAGCCCTGCATGGCTCTTAATCCTCTCTGATGACACATCAATTTCACTCTGGTTTCTCAGGCCCCCGCTCACGCTCACTAACACACATACACACACAGTGCACGAGTTGCCAAGGCAACTCATAAGCGATTGGGATGAATGAAGAGAAGAGGAGGATGAGATCACTGGTATCTTGTTTCGTTGTCGCGGTACAGAAGCCCTCAACTTCCCCTCTCAGCCAGACGAGTTAATGAGGTCCGTCCTGCTGTGAAGCTTGAACGTCTCGTCCAGGGTCCGGATATTTCCCCAAAATGCACATTACTGTTATTCTGCAGCTTGTTTTGCTTCCAACGCAACTGAGAACTATCAGAACGGCCATCTCTTGTTACGAGAAATGAAAAAAACGGCTTCACCTGAAGCCTTATTAGCGATAAAGATGGAGAGACTAAATTCTCTTATTGGTGCTACATTCTTTGTCTCTGAACAAACAAATCTGTCACCGGTCTGACTCTTCTAAGTTAAGGTTATGTTGCTTTGTGAATATATCTAACTCTAGTATTTGCTTGCAGGAGTCTTCTTATTAATGGGAAGGCTTACTGAATACACCCTTCAGCCATAACAATAAGACCCCGGATCTTATGCTCTGTGTGTGTGTTCTGACATCCTACAAGAACATGCATTAACATTAGTAGCTCTTCGCTGGGATCAGACAACATGGGCTAACCCTCACTACCCACACGCATCAACGAGACCTGGTCATCCATGACCCAGTTCATCTGTTGTCCTTTTCTTAGACCACTTTGGTAGGTGCTTACCTCTGAAAACATGAACCATTTTTCTGTCTTTCAACACTTCATTTCAGGACAAAATGCTCACTTTCTGCCTCATATATCCCACTGACTGACTGACGGGCGCCATTGCAAGGAAATGATAAATACCATTATGATGTCACCAGTCAGTATGTTAATAATGTTAGTAATGTTATGGCTAGTAATACTTTTTGACAGTTATATACAAAATAACCATTCACACCATGCTGATGAAGTATGCAGTATTCTCACTGAAGGAAAAACATGAATTAAAGTATAGGGGGAAAAAAACAGGACATGGAAATAAAGCCCCTTTTTATTTGACTCTAAATGAATTCAGCGAGAACATTTTCTGTCACTCAATTAAATGCATAGTCTATGAAATATGCAGAAAATGGGAAATTGTTTAACTAATAATCCAGCATGATCCCTTCCTGACCTATTATCCTAAACACAACAATTAAATGTGTTGGGTACCACTGGTTGGTGAGTGAGACAAGACAAACGTTAAGTCTGACCCCGTTTATGTTGCAGCACAACCAAAACTCCATAAATAAAAACTTGTTTTATTGTTGTTCTTTCTTCCCTGGTTCTGTTGGGCTGAAAACATAATGGCCAAATATGAAGTATAGGGCGGTGAAGCATTTTTGTAAACAAAATGCGTTTGGCCAGTTTTACACAGAGACGCAAACAGCAGCGTTTTCAAAAGATTACAGTCTGGAGCCCGTTTTCAAAGACCAAAGAGGAGGCTTTTGGATTTGGTGAGAGAGGACATGCAGTTGGTGTGAAAGAGGAAGATGCAGAGGACAGGGTTAGATTGGAACAGTTGATCCACTGTGGCAACCCCTAAAGGGAACAGTCGAAAGAAGAAGAAAAAGAAGAAGAAGACAGCCTTAAGCCCGTTTTCAAAAGTTTGTGTTTTTAGGCCCCCGAAAATGCGGTTGTGCTAACAAGAGTACAAACCACAGCAAAGGTTCCGGCTTTAGTATGAAAACTGCAGCCATGTGAGCACCAAGAACTCAGCTTCCATTGTCAATAAGCAAGTACATCAAAAGTGAGGTTTTCCAAAGGCCGTGTAATTAAAAGCCCTGCTTTCATCTTCTCCAGCATGTCATACGTTTCTAAGCACATCCTTTGTCTTCGCTCATAAAATTGGCATAAAACTGCACCCGGCTTTATTTTGAGTCACACTGGAGGAAACTAAGTTATTGTTTTCTGACTTTCCACAGTCTACATATACACAAAGACTCGACTGATGCACATAAAACCTCCCACAGAGGATTTGAGCACAGCTGAACTTAACCATAGCTAAATAAATGGGGGGGGGGGGCATCGCTGCATCAAGAAGGCTGGGACTTTGCTCAGCAAAGTCAAACCTCCTTGGTCACTCGGTTCTTCAGTAAATGTTTGCCTTTTCTCTCCGAGCAGAAGTAGGCGTATATAGGTCTCACTATCTCGATAGAGAAAAGATCTTTCTTTCTTCTGATAGAGGGAGAGCAGGGGGGGGGGGGGGGCTCCTGACACCGACTCAGGAACATGTGGGTATGAAAGCAACACATCTCCACAATTAATGCTCACACACTCATCACGCCCCTGCCTTTGTGTGTGTCTCTCTGTCCATGGATTCCCTGTCAGGTGGGTGCGGCAGGGGAAAATCCACCTCCTCTCAAACACTTTTACTTTTTAATCAAGGCTGCGACTCCCATACCACCCACCCCGCCTCCCCTCTCGTACACACCCTCGGCTTCCTCCGCCGGCATGCACGTGCCTGTCCCGGTCCAGCAAATTTGGACTTCATCCAATCAAAACAAATATAAAACAGATCATCAATCACACGGAACTTTTATGGCCAGGAAGTAGCGCGACCTGTTTTTGAAAGCTTGTTGTTGAGCGCGGGAGCAAGACGGCTCTTGTAGGTTAGTTCCTGAATCCAACTGCCACTCTTCCATTTGTTCAGGAGCCATCTTTTAATGCAGAACCTTCAAAGACGTTTGTCGGCCAAATCAAAAGGTCTTTGCTCGTCTGGAAGCCGCGCCCAAACACCCTGTAGAGCTCGTTTCTGCGATTTTCTTTCCATGTGGAGCAGGTGAAGTCAGCATTTTGTGCAGTCTAACACTTCTGGTGGAAATCTTCCGGCGTGGCATTTCACCCCCTTTTCTCTAACAAACACTGACTGCTGGTGAGCTCCAACGCAGGCTGCATATGTTCTACATGCTATAACAAGTTTAAGCTAATGATTTTTCCTTCTCCGGTTGAGATTACTTTCAGAGGGAACTACATTAACAGTCCGAAGAAATATTTTCTTTTCACTTCCCCCACATTGTGAAGCATACGCTAAAGATTCCTGTCATTTATTTCCATATTTCCACACCGCAGAGCTGAAGGACTGTCACTACTGGCTTCAGTAGAAATCCGTCAAATTCTCATTTCACCATGTTGCCTCCATCTTTACTGGTAAGTATTACATCTTATAGAGTTCCCAGGGATCAGCTGTCAGTTAAAGGGGTCCTGAAGAGCTTTGTTCAATCTTTTAAATATGGCTTAAGCGATTCATTTCGATCTTGTCTCGTGTGCTTAGAACAATTTATAACAGAAAAGATATACGATGTACAACAAAGCGAAATTTGCCAGAGCAGTTGGCAGCCTCCTACTGTGCCCAGGGAGCAAATAGGGGTTCAGTCTCTTTGACAATGATACAAAACTTAGACTGAAGGTGCCTGGGATCAACCCGCTAATCTTCTTCAACCTCCTCTTCTTCAACTGAAAAACTGCTCTACCTCCTGGACTAAAGATATGGGGGGGAAAAAGAAGAGAATTTCAATGCATCCAATTCAAAAGTACTAATTCTATGTTCGTGTTGAAAAAAATCCAGTGAAAAAAAAAAAACCTGGTTTATGGTCACGCAATGCAATACATAAAGAAAATATACCAGCTTCTCTCAGCTATGAAATATTGAAATAGATTGAACCCAAAAGGACAACTTCAGGTCACTGTGAAAAATGAAAAAATATATATTAAAGATCAAAATCTTTGGGAGACTTAAAGGGTAACATAAAGTTTAAGACAGATACAACTTGATCCCAGAGCCCCGGGTTCAGATTATTCCAGCTGGGCACATCTGTTGCATGCCATTCCCTTGTGCTACCCATCATCCCCCAGGCTATCTTTAGGTTTTTAATATTTTTTCATTTCACCAAATCAGCCATAACATTATAACTACCTGCCTGATCGTGTGTAAGTCAGCCTTTTTGCTTCTAAAACAGCTCTGGAATTCAATGTAGGGTTCTGACACCTTTCCATCAGAGCCAGCAGTAACTTTTTACGTTATTATTGCTACAGTAGCACTTTGGTGCGATCGGACAACACGTGCTAGCCATTACATCACATGGGCCTACATGAGCCTTGGGTACCCTTTTTTTTTTTTTTTTTATAAAACTACATTACAAAACCCGCAGAGAGCCCTTAACATCACTAGCTGGTTTTATATGGACCGCACTATGAAGATGTTCTATATAAACACTTCAATCCAGAATGAATTTGGTCAAACAATTACAATCTGTACAGATTATCATCTGGCTGTCTGGCTACATTTTTCCTATGCAACCTCATCATCAAGATGAACAGGAGCACAGGAGAGACTTTTCTTTCTACAAACTCTCAAATGATGGTGTGAATGTGAATGAAGTGAATTAATTCTGATAAACGTAATCAGAGATGCCCGTTAAAGGGATAAATCCCACAACAGCAGTGGATCAGACCCCCTAAGCAATAGGACTCTGACCACTGGCAAGGTCGCTGACCCTGGCGTGGAAATGGTTTCTTCTTTCCCAACGTCGTTATAACCAACATTAGCATCGGTAGCAGGTTTAGCTCACAACACCTCAATAACTACCTTCATGTTTGGAAACATTTGTGAGACTGATATCCTTCTGAAAGAAACAGCTGGAGCTCGGGAATATTTGGTTTTCATTTTTGTTTTTACAATAACATTCTACAGATGATGACGAAGAAGCGCAAATGTCATCAAAAACAACTCCTCGCTACAAAACACAGAAAAACACAGGAGTTGCCGGAGCAACGGAGATCAGCAGAGAGCATCTTTTTAGGGCATGTCATACATGGTGAGAATCTTATAAGATTTCTTCCCAAGAAAGGAATGTATGCATGAAGTTGCACAACATCTCAATCTGTCTGTCCATTAGATCTATATTATTCTGTTGAAGCATTTCTAAACCTAAACTGATCTTGGATATAAAACACATCACCTCCTGCATGTTTGAAAACTACTCAGCGAAGTTTTCCTTGAGACAGAGTGGGGGAAAAAAAACATCTAGATGATGAGGAGCTTTAGCAATTTAGTGATTTTTCCTTAACGCGCCATCACTCTGTGACATGATTGTGTGTTCATTGTGGTATTTAGAAGCGCCATGTACGAGTGTGTCGCGAACAGGAAGAGAAGGGGGCTGCGTTCAAATCGCTCACTGGCATGTGAGAACAGTTTCCCTTTCACAGGAGAAAAGAGCCACACACACACACACACACAAATACGTAATAACAACAACAACATTTATTCAGGAAGCGCTGTCTGCCCACTCAGGAAATTCCTGAGGACAAGATCTGCTTCCAGCGGCAGGAAATTTCCTCTCAGAACGACCAAACACACACACAAACAAACACACACACCGACAGTAAGACACAAACACACACACCGACAGACAGACCCACACACACACACACACACACACTGAGCAAAATGAGTATTATAACACAACGACAAGAGACCAAAGGAGTATTGTACGGTAACACACACAGAATACACCTACACTACCTCCGGCAGGCTTTGCACAAAGATTCACTCACACTCATCCACCCACTCGTACAAGAAAGCACAGTGCAACCCAGCTGTGAGCACATGCACGCACGCACATGCACGGGCGCGCATGCACGAGCGCGCACACACACATGCAGTCCTGTTTCTATGGACATAGATTTCTCCTCCATCGAGTGAGATATTTTATTTTTGAAGCTTCTGTTCTTTGTGTTTCCTCTGTGTCTGTCTCCCACCGGCTAGCAGTCGATGGATCACATTCCGAGTACGTGGGCGCTACGTCAAGGGATGTTGCTGGATCCCGGCTGAATTTAAAACCGACTCAGTTAACTGTGATACTGCGTTATTGTGACCAGTGGCGAAATCCCTCACGGGCCTTTATGTATTTGTCTTGACCCTAAAAAAACAGAACCTCAGGAATGACAGACCGCTTACCTCTGCTCAGCGGTTTAAAACTATCCATTTGTCTAGACAACAACTAATTCTGCTGATTATTCCTTTAATGACCCTTACAATGTCGATTATTTTTTTAAAGCCACGATGGCATTTAGAGAAATACTTTTTTTTTTAATTGCTTAATTAATATGTTTTATTGTGGTTCCATCCATTTCCTAAAAAGCCCAAGTTATAAAGTCCAAGAATAGACAACAAGCTCCAACAGGTCAAATTTAAGATTATAACTCAAGTCTAAGACCTATATTGTGTCCATGCATACTACATCCACAATACTGTATTCATGTGTGTGTGTGTGTGTGTGTGTGTGTGTGTGTGTGTGCGTACCTTCCATATGCACACACACACACAGACACACACACACACACACACACACACACACACACACACACACACACACACACGATACAGATTGACAGATGAGAAAAAAAATTATAACGTTCTTAAAACTAATTTTAAGCATGACTGAAGCATTTTAATGAGCTCTAAAGAAGCATTCAATGGACATTGAATTATCAAAAACTCATACATAACATATTTTAGACTTTCTAAAAGCTTAAATTCTGACCAGTAGGAACCCTGATACAGTGGCTGACTTGCGTCTCAATAAAACTATGAGGTCAATGCTCTCATTTCAAATAGCTAACTCATTACCTTAACTGGAAAAATCACGTAGTTGAACATATTGATTCTAATTAGCATGAAGAAATAGAAAGAAGTACATGGGGATAAAGGGATAGTGCAATGTTTTCAAAGCTGCACTAACTTTTCCACATACACACGGGAACTTTTAAAAACATGCCTTTTTTTTCTTTGCCCTTGGTCCAAATACAAAAACTATAAACAGTCATCATAAACGGATACTTTGAACAACTCCTTGCAGGGTGAAAACCTTTAGACTCTGTTGGAGCCGCTGACATGTGTACGGTATAATCAAATGTATCCGAGGCCGGCGGGATGAAACGTCCCAGAGCGCGACGCTCTGGCCTCGTTGGGACGACACAGAATGTGCTGGGACTTCGTTTGTTCACACTGTCTGATTCCGCCTATGGTAAACATAGTCGAAGCAGTGCTGTCTTTTTCCTTTAAGCCATTGTTATTTTTTGGCTTCTAATCGGGGGGTTACATTTACGGTTGTAGCTATCGCCCCCCTGTTAGCTTGGCATACTCTTGACAGTGCCTCATACCTCGACTCTACTAACAAATCCGGAGCTGCTCAATATTAGCCACTCAAAACCATCAGAATGTCCAAATACTCCACAAGTGAGATATTAGTCATTATTCAACTATTGGTTTGATATTGCACAGACAAATCTTGATTAATCAATACATTATAGAAGATGCGCACTTTTGAAATGCAACTGAGCTGTGACATTAGCATCCTTTTGCAAGTTATTTATTTTACAATGTACCAGACAAGCACATTTAATGCTTGTGTTGCAATCTGACCTCTAACTCACACTCTAATATAATTTGTGGTGAAAACCTGCTTAATTCAGATATTTCAGTACTTTACATTTATTTAAAGCATTTTTTTCTACACACAATTCTGCCATTATGTTTGTATGTGGCATATTTATAATATGAATGTGTTTACGTTGCCATTGATATCCAGCATCTCGGGAACAAATATTCTGACTGTTGACTATTTGGTGGCGTTTGAGTGCGAAAAATCAAGCGCTGGCATTAAAATCTCTGCTTTAATGAATGGAGAGAATGATTCTAATGATTTCACACACATTTCTGTGCATCACAAAGGAGAGGAAATGTGGAGAGAGAGAAAAAAAAAAAACTAAGCGGAGGATCAAACCAGAAAAGGAAGTGAATGAAAAAGTCTGTGGGAGGAATAAGAAAGAATTTAGATATATATTTTCATTAAGTTGGGGTTTGCAGCACGTTACAGTGATGTCTGGCTGAGAGGATTAAAATCGAGTCTGGTACCATTCTTCAGTGTGAGGAGCAGGCTGCAACTCTCCCCAATCTAATCCACTTCCTCTTCAGGAAATGGAGAAGGCGGATTTCTGCCCACACTGCAATTTCCTCCCTCATTCTTTTTCTTTCTGTCTGTCTGTCTGTCTGTCTGTCTTCCCCCTCCACCCCCCTCTCCTCTCCTCTCCTCCCTCCCCCATTCCTCCTTCCCTTCCCCCCTCAGGACCGATCTCCCCCTCAGTTCTGGGGTTAATGGACAGCTTGTTTTCCAGCACACGTGTGTTTAGATAGGCCGGAGGAGAAAGGACGAGCAGAGGCGTTTTAGACTGTGTGTGAAGTGACATCTGAGGGAGGAGGGTGGATCTCGTCCAGCAGTCATAAACTAAACACTGGAGACAAACGAGAGGGACATTTTCCTGATCTGCAGATGTGCGAGAGTCATGTTTGTGTGAGTAGCAGCAGTTGAAATGTGATCAAAACAAAGCGGGACTTCCACATGTCTGCGGATGTAAAGTCCTGTCGGTTGGCTTGACAGGAAGCCCAACGCGGACCTGTTGAGCGTTCTTCCTTTTACTGCAACAATGCAGAAGAGGAAGTGGGCTGCGGGAGTTTCCTGTGCATCTCATCCAGCCTGAGCCGGTGCTGCCGCCCAGACCCACGCCCCCACTAAAGCCCTGAACTTCACACTTGCAAGAAAAAATAAATAAACTAGTTAAACATTGACGAGCGCATGGATAAAGCCGAGATAAAGCTCTGGGTTAGTCTTTGAACACGGAGCCTATCTCTTGGCACGGCGCCAGCCCCACCTGCTCCATGATTGGCTGAGCAGCAGTGAGTGTAACCGACCTGAAGCCCCGGAGAGCCATAAACGTCACAGTGTTGATTCTTTTCATTTACTTCTCACAACACATTTCAACATACGGCCTCACCTGCAGACTGCTTCTCACCTGCGCTTCCTCTCTTGGCTCGAGTAACGCCAGTCATTCTAGACATTACATGGGTTTGCTTTGGAATCATTTTAAAAGACTAATAAGGATGGAAATGCTCCATGTAAACACCCAATTCGGATTTAAAACCGAATGACATTTCAGAAGTAGCATAAACGTGTTTGTAAAACGCCCAGAAGATCTAACCACAGTATTCAAACGGTGGGACGAAATGCTTCCTGCCGCCAGCATTTAATGAACAAGACCATGGCAGAATGTTTGTTTTTAAAACAAACAGAGAATTAAGAGGGAAAGTAAGAATGACTTAACTCTAAAAACGAGTCCAAGACAAACTGACAGCAGGAGAAACAAACAAATAAAAAAACACAGGAAACTTTGAAGACGCCAATTATGTGGACAAATCCAAAAACAAAGTGGATTAGAACCAGAAACTTCCTTTTTTATGCAACAATGAATGAAGTCATTAGTTGGGTGTACGTGGGGCACTTTTCTCCTTCTCCGAATTAAACCTTTCCTAACGCATGTGGGTCGCCTGTTTACATGACTTGTGATCTTTTCCGATCCGGTGTTTACATGAATCAACTCACCTAATCGGAAACACTTAAGTACAGGCGCAGACGATCCACATTCCCGTTCATAAGGTGGCTATAATGCTTCGGTGAGCTCGGTGCCGACCGCCAACAAGAGCCCGGAAGAAGAATATGACAAAGAGGGCGTGTGCGGAAGAGACTTTTCGCCCATCTAACCGTCCAAAAATGTTAAAATATTTCAAAGTTGCAATGAATACCCACCCAATATAAACCCACCAGTGAAGAGGAGGAAGACCACCGGTGTGGGCGGTTGGCCAAGATGTGGATCTGGGTTTTAAGGATGAATCGCGTGACGAGGAGTTCCTACTTTTAAAGTTACTTCGGATGATGCTAACATAACATTTCTGCTCAATGTGCCAAAAAACCCAGCCTGGATACTAAACTTATGTCAAGTAATTTCATAATGATAAAAAACATTAGTCAAAGTTATTCCAGTCTGGGGTACGGACACGGCCTTTTCCATCCTTCATCACTCCCTCCGGCAGAAGAAAACCTGCGTTATCATCAAGCTGTCATCACAATGACAGATAAAACTACCCTGATCACATGATGGACCTCCTGATAAAATACGCCATGTATTGGGTGCTTTTGCCCTCGTCACACAGCTGTTGATGTTAAATGTGTCGCCGCATGTCAACACCGGATCCTACTCGAGAACTTCTCTCATCAACAGCTAACCCCAAATATTCAATCAGAGTGAAGAAAGGAGTCCATGTCTGTAAACCCAACTGCAGTCTGTTTCTGACAAGTTTGAGGTCTATGGGGCCACAAGCTTCTTTTTTTCTCTACTTTTTTTTCTGTAGTTCCTTTCATGCCTGTGTGAGAATACATCATTTTGTCTTCAACAATGTTATTTCAAGATTTTCCTTGTCATATCAGACAATCACCGCGCCACAAATCTGTGCTGTTTCTTTATCAGAAGGCTGGCAAAACCACAATGGACATTGATGAGGAGGCGGGTCAATCGTGGCTAAGGTAGCACTCATTCTTCTCGACAAAAACGCTAGTTTATTTCTCTGTCGTGTAATCCTTCAGTAAAACATTGAAAAGGCTGCGGTATTTCTGTCACATCTCACCACGCTTTTCTTTTTTAATGTCGTTCTAGCTGGTTACGCCGGTGAGGCTACTCTCTGCCGTGTTTGTGTTTATTCAGTCATCCTATTGGTCAATGTCAGAAACAGGTCGGTAGGATGTGTTAAACAAGCTAATCCAACTAGTACTACGAAGTTTACCAGATGACGCACGACTTGATCCGAACGTCGTATGTCGCCATGGTCGGTAAGAGGGACGGAATTTTAGATTGTGCTAAAGTCGGACTACAACCGTAATGTATGGACCAGACGTTACACCGCATGTTCATGGCAGAACTGAACTGTTGTACTTCCTCAGCACTTCACTGCTCAGTGAAAATGTTACAAAGGCGGATTGCAGCCACTTGATGACTCGATGACTGTACGAAGTGGACTGAGCCAAAATGTTTTAGGTGTGCATCCCACAACCAGGAGGTTTAAAAAGGAGAAAGCAGTTGGTCGCCGACTCAAAGAATCAATTGAAAATGTCTTTAAATTGGAAAAATCATGTGCGGTCGGGTGGCTCCTTACCCTCCGAGCAGAAGAAGATATTAACAACTAAAAGGGTTGATAAATGATTGCTGTCATTCCCCATCGGTCCACTGTTTGGAGAATGCTGCTTGACGCTTATATAAAATGTCTCGCTAGAAACCGAAGCCTTTGCTGTGAATTTCTCGCATAAAATCTGAAAATGTTATTGGTAATTAAACAAAATAACAAAAGTAGCTTAGAGAGAGGGACGACATTGTGGCAATGTTCTTGACAAAAGTCAAATGACTTCCAAACAACTTGTTTCCCAATCGCACTGAAACAATCTGGTGCTAACTAAAGTAGATTCAGTCATTACTGATATGTTAGTCAGTTCCTATCAGGTCCATTTAGGACTGAAGGCCCTTTTTTCGTCTTAATTATTCCCTAATCAGTGACGACTGATGTATTCACCACATCAATCTAAACGAAATATGTAAATTAAAGTGAGAGAAAAAGCTTTAGCATTTAACCCAGTTCCCCAAAGTGTCTACTGGAATAGGCGCTAGCCCCTCCGTGAACCTGAACAAGATGAGCAGTTACAGAAATCAAATGAACCAAGAGTGCAATAGTATAGAAGAGTGGCCACCTCAGCCAGCTAAGTCGGTAACAGTAATAACAACTTTATCTACCTTCAGTTTTCTACAATTAGCCAATATAATACGAACCCAAAGGCCGTCAATGTTTTGAAATGTGCCGGATTAAAGGTTCTTGGCTATGAATTCTTTAATTAGAGGAAGCATGTTTTGTCCGTCATACATTCTTTAGTCTCACTTTCTGGAAGTAACTGTCATTAACCATCACAGTGGCATCGATAATACAGCTTTTTGGGGAAACTCCGGCACAGGAAGATTACAGCCTAATTATGAATTATTAATTCGTCTCATTTCCAACAGCAGATTTTCCGTCACTAAGCAGCCAATGGGAGATGTGGGGAAAGAAACAAACGTACCTCTAACGTATAATAACTTTGGTGGCTTTCCAAATATTGAGTTATTCTCGTGACGAAGGAATAAATCAACCTGAGATGCGTCCAACAATGATCAGAATCATCCGTCAGAGGAAAGGTAAAGCAAACACTTTGGGTATAGAATGGGAAAAACTTGAATATGTTTATAGTAGGAGCATAACATTTATAGTAGGAGAAGACAAATGTAGAAATAAATGAGCATCAGTCCAGTCTAATTTTGTTATGTTTGGCCTCCCAACTGTGACGCCTCACATTCACATCCCAACACTTATGTTTTCAGATCTTATTCTCCAAGGTGGCTTATTTTAGCGTCTGAACTGTCTCAGAATGGCGGTCCTGTCATTATATCCTTCAATTATTGCCAGCCCCTGTGTGTTCTCAGCTCCACTTTATCTGTACCCGTTAAGCTGATGGTTAGTCTGATGCAGAACGTCTGTCAGTTCTGGTCCAGTGGAAGCATGTACGGTCCAGGTGTCTGACCCTTAGATCTGCCTGAAGGACTCCCAGCTGAAAAATCCGGAATGACTGGGTTTGCACTCAGTCATACACTTTCTGTTCGCTGCTCTAAACTCTGATATCACCTACCGCAGAAACTCAAACTACCACGGACCCACCCATATAGTATGATTGATAGGTCATTTCTGGGAAATAAGAATATTAAGCTGCTTAGAAGGCTGGTGACAGTCAATGTGTTCAAGTTACCCATTGGTCACTGTGCAGAAGTTAATCTGTAATCTGTGTGTGTGTGTGTGTGTGTGTGTGTGTGTGTGTGTGTGTATCTGTTTGACTCACGCAGGTGTGCAGGCAGCCTGGAAGGCTCGTCCTCCATTCGGCTGGCTGGCCTCGCGGCGGGAGCATGGACGGGGGAGGAAGTAGAGTTTGGCAGCGGGTTCGCGGAAGGACTGAAAGAGCTCCTCTCCTGCTATGAATAGACACAGAGACACAAAGCATGGCTCACAAAGCTCCGAGACACACCGGCCCTGAACCCAAACAGCCTCACGCCAACTCGCCTCACCTCGCCATGCACCCACAACATCAGCCCGCCTCGGTCGCAGAGGAGTATGTGATTCTAATAAAGTGACACACTGGCCTGTCAATCAATGAAGAGACATTCTGTAGACTGAAATATCCAGCATGCCCTACATGCTTTAGCACATGTGGCGTTTTTTACATCCGAAACTATCCAGTGCTCTGCGGCATGATGCATTAGTGACTGAACAAAGCTGGATTTTCATCACTTATTTCCTAAAATGTCTGAAAATAGTAAAACATTTCCATAAGTATTTCACTGTAACGTCTTAATGAAACACAAACTCAGTCAAGCACATTATTTAAAATTTCCATCACATTTCTTTCACACAAAAATTACGTGGAAACGATCCTCTTCCACACACATCGACATAAAGATCAAAGACGCTGTAGTGTGCAGGCCAGGCCAGTAGTTGGCCGTGTCCCATCCACACCCAATGGGGAAGGTTGTGACAGGAAGGGCATCCGACGTAAAACTTATGTCAGATCAATATGCGGAACTTGAAACTGATTTCCAAACCAGATCTCCAAATAGGAAAATCTGTGGGGCCCAGTGTCAGGCCTATGGATGGAAATAGATATCACACCAAAGTCGGACCATATTGACAAACTTTTTACAAGAATCGTTTTGCAACCTTACAGGGCAATGGGAGCACTTTCAAAGATTACACCGTGGCCCCAGTTTTTAAAAGTTTGTGTTTTCTTGACCCCAAAATGCCATTGTAGTTGAATGAAAGAATAAACAGCAGCAAAAACTTGCTGTTTGTGAAAATACGGCTGCTGCGTAAACGGCGGCGAGCTTTTTGTTTTATTTTTGTTTTTCATGTCTGCTTGAAAAAACAAATTTTTTCTAACAGCCTTCACTATAAGGTTTTTCAAAAATTTTATGTTTATACCCCCAACTATTACTTCTTTCATCGACTTGTCACTTGAAAGAAATTCAGCGACTAGTTTGATTAATATGATTTGTTCTTTGAGTAATATGTCAAGCAATAATGCCCAACAGTTGCTTGTTCCAACTTAATCTGTGAATTTGTTGCTTTACTATGCCTCACACTAAATGTAAAATCTTTGCTTTTAACACCGTGTGTCAAACAATCTACGACGTCGCATTCAGTTCTTGAATGTTTCCTGACCCTTCAAGAACTTACCAATAACTTAAAGTGCACTCAGTAGGCTAAACCACATTCAAGGGTCGTCAGTCAATTCTAATTAAATTATACTAAATCCAAATTTCAACAAGATAGGTGCGCCATCAAACGAGCGCCCTCAGGGATCTGTTAAAGCAAGTAGGAAACATTCATGGCTCCACTATCCCCAAAATTTTAGAGTGACATCCAAAGCAAATACTTCCATCCAGATTGATGGTAATCTGTACGGTAGTTGACCAACACGGTCCATGATGTCCCTTCATAACAATGACGGATGTCATCCAGTCTAGAGTTTAATGGAATCTTTCTCGCTACATGCGGAGCCTTCCTACCAAGATTTATCAAAATCCCTGAGGTAGTTAATGCAAATGAGACGGATTTAAGGTTGTAATGCTAAAGAAGGTGAAAAAAAAAAAGAATCCTGGATCTAATCCTTTTATCTGGAACCACTTTAAAATGTAATTTGTTCCTCTCTGTCACCCTACAAACAGACCCAACTGTATCAATCAAGTATTCTTTGTGTGCTGCTGCTCATAAAGACAGAAACCAATGCTGGTGGAAATATTACCTCCTTTGGCCCCATTTACACGACAACCTTTAGACTAAACATTAAAAGTTGATGATACGGGTCATAGTTGTTAGCTGCAGTTCTAGAATAGACATAAAAGTGAGCCGTAGTGGTTTTTGTCCTGATTTATTTTTGCAACCGACATTTCATCTCTAAATAAAAGCATTGAATTGTATTCTTGAAAACCAAACGTCTGTCGCAGATTCTCCGTGTTAGCACGATAACTCAAAAACTATTTCATTGATCATTTTCAAATTTTATATTTACATAGAACTTAGTGCGAGGTTGAAGTAGATTGATTTTAGGAAAGGTCGGTTGTAAGTTTCCAACACTATAGGGGGCTTTATCTCCACGAGTTCAACTTCTTCTTCTTATTATTTTATTTTAGCTCTACTATCGCGCAGGTTCTCTGAATCTATGTTAATGCAGGAGGTTTTCCAGTTTGCAGCCGTTCTTTGGTGACAGGGACCGGGTTTCTTGAGAATAAGGCAAAGCATGAAGCCGCTTCAGTTTCGAGCACTTGAGGTTTAGCCGTGCCTATCCTCCAGTTTCAGTCTCCTTTCACCACCCGCCACTCAAGACCTGCGAGCAAACTGTATACACCAGGAATTTCCTGCTAAGCAATAATCTTTAAGACTTTTATTTCCTCCTCCCAGAGGCACAGGCTGCTCTACCCTTGCTTGATATCCACTTTCTAAAAATCCAGTTGTCCAGATAAATGTTAGTGGCAAGGCAGCAGATGCAGTTCAAACAAGGCTTGTGGTAAACATGCTGCAGACATATGGAACAGAACTGGGCTACTCTATTGAGGTGGGTCCAGTCCACAGATCGCTGCAGTGGAAAACTTGTCAGAGTGAAAGTTCTTCAGCGTGCGACTGAAGCAAACAGTGACATCAGACTCAATAATGAGAAGACATGCTCCTGAACCAAACATCATATTTCACTTTCTTTCAGAAACAACGAGCTAACCCTCATTAACAATGAGCCTGTTAATGTATCTTTTAATTCAACTAATGTCAAACAAAAAGTAGAAAAATGCCGTGAAGGTCGTGCATTATCGACACCTTATGAACTGGATTGTGGATCGTCTGCGCTTGTCAAAAAACTGTTTCTGATTAGGTGAGTCGATGCAAGTAAATACCGGGTCAGAAAAGATCACAGGTCATGGAAACAGGCGAATTATATTGCAATTCAGAAAAGTTTAATTCAGATAGGAGAAAAGTGTTACATATAAACCCACCTAGTGACTCACAATTTTTTGTTTTTTAGGGCTACAACTTTGGGTTTTATACATCTCTGTTGTTCTTTAAGATAAGAGTGGGTCAAACAAGACTCACTCACAGGGGACAAAACATTTTCAGGTGGTTTGAAAGTAAGATTTTCCTTTACTTATTTGAATTTTAAAAGTTTCTGTATTGGTTCTTCTGTTGAATTTGGGTTTTTGATCAAACAAATAGTTGGCTCGTCAAACTTTTGTGACATCCATACGCAGGATGGAAGTAAAGAGTCAAGTTTCTAAATCGGCAGGGTAGAGGTGGTGGATAAGAAGCCATTGTGATAAAGCATCCTTTTAAACCAAAAGCAATGGAGGGATTGTCTTAAGTGGCGGGATGTGAGGTCATGAAATACATCTAAGGGATAGAGAGTATTTACTTTCTCTTTCATTGAGATCTTAGACGTTGTTCATGTTTTGCCCTAGTGACACTGCCCCCCCAACGAATTCTGGTGGTACCGTTTCATTCAGTCCGTAAAGTCTATGAAAGTCATGACTATTAATGTCAAACTCTTTTTCATTGTGTTACTTCTCACGGAAAGCCTGTAAAAGCTTACTTTGGTTCAACGTTATGCATTAGTTCATGTTTTTGGAGAGCTATGGACAAATGAAGTGGCAACACTGGAAAAAAAGGCGATGGGAATGTAGCTATAATGAAAGCAAGTCATGGCAAAAGTCTACAAACACAATGAAGAAGAAAATAAAAAGCAAGGAACTTCCTGGCCAAACTTCCCTGTCCATATATCCCATTTTCCTAAATCAAAGTACATTATTGTACTTTTAAGCCCCTGATAATTAATTCTCTCCATTAGCACACGTCCTCTACCATCACTAGCTTTGCTACAGAAACCTTCGACTCTTCGCTGCTATCTTGTGGATGTTTCAATGTCAACACAACGGTCACATGGGGTAGGTGGGCTCTGATGGACAGAACACTAAAACTGGAATTATCTATTTTTGGACTAAAATGGGATCTTACAAATTTTCTGGATTCCAAAATTCCAACAGAAACGCAATAGATTTCTTGCAGAAAAATACCAAAGAACTATGAAAGGCTCATTCTGATCCATCAATGTATTAGTCTGATTATACACTAATCAATTGTGATTCCTGTGACTCGTTTTTTTTTTTCCCCATTAAATGAATTTCTCTATTTTGCTACTTTTAAACATTAATTCACACTTTCTGCATGCTATGTTTTTATTTCTCTTAAAGATTTTTCAAAGACTATGGAAACAAGTTTTTCACGAGAGCATCTGAAGAGCTTAATTTAAAGTAAAAATAATCACTCTTATGTTCACTAGAGACACTCATAATCCAATCAATGACCCACTGACATTTGCGAATAGCCAAAAATATATATCTTCATATTTTTTTTTATACACATTTTTGGAAAATTCCACATGAAAATATCTTTTTAAACTGCCCGTTCTGAACATTCCATTTCCAATGACATAAAGCAAAGAAAAGCAGCAAACGATCACTTGAAATTACAAATATTTGGTATGTCCGACCGATTACCTGTAGATTAATCGGTGATCGAGGTGCGTTACGGACCGATACTATGCGATAGTTGAATGAGAGCTCCTGTTTCGTGGCGGCTGCACGGAAACCCTTCCTGTTGAATGTTATGTCGTGTGTTCGTACATTTTTGGTGTTGTTGTTTTAGTCGACAAATCAACCGATCATCGCAGCCCAGGCAGTCACGACTTGTCCTCAACAGGAGAGTGGAGGCGAGCTAAACGCGTGGAGGAGCAACAGATGAGCAGCCGAACAAAGTGGGGGGGCTCTGCCGGGGACGGAGCTCTGTGCGCGGCCAGAGGAGGAACCTGAGAGCCTCTCTGCTGGAGTAACAAAGAGAAGAAGAAGAGGAGCACCTTGTTCGCAGCGGAGGAGGATTCGGACATTATCTCCCGTCAACTTCCACCTCTTCTTTCTCTCCACACGGAAACACGGACAGCAGCAAAGGAAGCGTCGCTCCGGCTACTCGGGTCGTCGGTGCGGGAGAAGTAGTTGTTCTCATGGAGCCTCCTCTACCTGCTGGCCGGGGCCATGGCGCGGCCGTCGGGGTGAAAACTTCTTTTGTCTGCGTGTGTTTTCCTTCATGTATCGGCAACGCGCTGGTTAATAATCCCTTCCTGGAAGACTAAGGAGCGACTCTCTCTCTCTCTCTCTCTCTCTCTCCCTCTCTCTCTCTCTTCCTCTCTCTCTCGCTCTCTCTCTCTCGCTCTCTCTGTCTCTCTCTCTCTCGCTCTCTCTCTCTCTCGCTCGCTGTCTCTCTCTCTCTCGCTCGCTGTCTCTCTCTCTCTCGTTCGCTCTCTCTCTCTCTCTCTCTCTCTCATTGATCTGGATGTGTGTAAAACGGCGAAATGACGTGAATTCCCAGCACTGAGCCTGGCCCCCTTTTAAAGGGAAACCCATAGCAGGAAACCGCTGCAAGTCTGCAGGCAGACACAGAGGAAGAGGGAGAGAGGCATAGAGAAATACTGGGAGAGCGAGAGAGAGAGAGAGCGCGCCAGACAGGGTTACTATGGGTTTGTTTATTATAGACAGTGGTGGACGGTAACAGCACATTTACTCAATTACAGTACTTTAACTGTTTCCATTCTGTGTTACTTCACAATAGTTCAAGTCAGTATGGTGATGGACAGTAACTAAGTACTTTTACTCAAACAGCAGTGGTGGACAGTAACTAAGTACTTTTACTCAAACTCTGTCAGGTGCCTGACTACAGATATTTGAAGCTTCTAACCTGTCCTGTTAAATCTGTTTTTCTGTTGATATATATGAGTGAATAATGTTGTAAAAAAAAACACATAACCTTTACCTGACCAAACTGGCCTTTGCAAAGGTTGAAGGAAGCATTTCTCTTTGTGATGGCACTAAAGACAGAGTCTGTTGGACTATGTTTGCTCTCTCGGATACCTGCAGGTTCTTTGTGACCAGTTTGTTTCTGATTTACTTTGACCACTACAAGTATCACTTTCTCCCCACTCTTCCTAAGACCACTTCTTTTATAGGTAGTAATCATTGAAAAGTGGGAATACTCCCATCTCCTACATTTCTGCAGCTGCTCTGACTTTGCATTTTTCAAAGTCGCTCAGATTGCCTTTCTTTCCTGGGTCCAACCCGTAAACTTCAAGGACAAAAGATGTGCTTCCCAAAAACTGACAGGTACAGTTGTAACAGATAATCAATCTGACTTTCAGGGGCCAGGCAGCCGGTCTGAGAGTCCAAGTAGGTGCAGTGGGGCGAGGGCCCATTGATTGTTGCAAAACAAAAATGTTCCGTATTCTTAATCTGCAAACATATTACAAGTAATAAAGATCGCTTCTCATTGACCTTTTTTTTTTTTTTTACCTATGGTGAAAATAGCGGATACTGCGGGGCCGTTCCTTTTTGTCCTCATTATTCTGAATAATAACCTGTTATAAGTGACAAAAGAAATGGTTAAAAATGTCTAAGACCACCTTAACCCCACAGTTTCAGTGCTGCTTGGCAAATTCTCAAAGTTTCTGAAACCTTAAGGAGCAGTGTGTAAAATCTAGTGGCACCTACTGATGAAGATCTAGATTGCGACCTATATTGCACCAGTAGGGGGCTGGACGTGTGATCCTTTCACACCCACCACGTCGAAAAACAGTTAGCCAGCAACAGCTTATGGACTTGTGATCCAATCCCCCAAAACGTATTTTAAACAGGGTCTCTTTAAATCTAGTTTATTTTAACATATAAACTTCAACTGCACATTTAATTTAATTAAATTTTTATTTAATTGTATATAATGTTATTCTGTATATTCTATTCTATTCTGTAACATTCTCTTGCTGCTGTAACACTGCAATTTCCCCGTTGTGGGACTAATAAAGGTTTATCTTATCTAATCTTATCTTATCTTATCTTAAATTTTACAACCTGCAACTTTAACTTTTATTCTTTTAAGACGCATTTTGCTTTATAGTCTGTAGGGAAATAGAATCTTTCTACTCTCCCATAGGTGTTTGATTTAGGATCCTCGAGTCCTGCATGGAGGTATCTGAGATGTCCCCATTCTTGACCGGACTGATATCTTCATATGAGTCTTAGGTCAGATTTGAGCTGAATCTGGATTCATAGTTTAGCAGCAGATGATGCCAGGAGAGAAAGACAAACAAACGTGATGGAGGAATCCTCCCCAGCATTCACCGAGTGTTCTCTTCACTGAGTGAGGGACGGGAAGGAATGGGTCTGATGGGATATGTGCCACAAATTAACAAGAAACTGCAAATGAACGTTCTTTATGATTCCGCACAGTCCTGGCAAATAATTGGATCTGCTTATTTTATGTTATGTCACTTTTATTTTTGTATTTCTTTTATAGGAATTTAATTACGTATAGTATGGTAATAATTATTTTGATTTTATTTTTTTTGTTACCAAGACCTACAAAAAAAAAAAAAAAAAACAGCAACAGGGGTTGATCCTAATTAAGGACAGACACAAAAAAAAGTATTCAATGACTTTGCAGTCATAGTCAGTCACCTTTTAATAATTTAGCTCTAATAGCGGCATGGACTCCACCGGACCTCTGAAGGTCTGGTGTGGTATCTGACACCAAGACGTTAGCAGCAGATGTTTCAAGTCCTGTAGGTTGAGCGCTAGGGCCTCCTTTTGGTCGGACTCGTTTGTCCAGCCAAACCAGCAAATGATTGATTGGATTAAGATCTGGGGAATTTGGCATGTCAACACCTTGAACTCTCCTCCAACCATTCCTGACCTGTTTTTGCAGTGTTGTAGGAAGCATGACCTGCTGAAACAAGCCACCACCATCAGGGACTGCCTTTTCCATACCATAGTAGTCTCCACATCGGGGCTAGCACCCAAGGTTTCTCTGAAGTACATTGCCCAAAGCAATCCTCCACCTGGATTGCCTTCTTCCCATAATGCATCCTGGTGCCATCTCTCTACCAGGTAAGTGATGGATGGACTGACGGGCAGACGGATGGATGGATGAACGCATTGATGAACGGATGGATGGATAGATGGACGGATGGATTGATGGTTTGATGGATGCACACACACCCTGCCGTCCGAGTGATTTGAAAGAAAACATGATTCATCAGATCGTCTTTCATTGCTCCATGGTCCAGCTGATGCGCACGTGCTCCTTACAGGCACACGGGTCAGTATGGACACTCTGACTGGTCTCTGGATACAGAGTTCTGACACATTTCAATCAGAACCAGCATAATCTTCTTCTGGAAATTGTACTACCATGGCTCTTTTGATAGATCCGACAGAATGGATCAAACAGTGTAACAGTCCAGGTTCATCTAGTACATCTAGTACATCTAGTACAGGCTAGATTCAAGCATTCCAGGTTCAAACAGAGAAAACAGTCCAGATCTGAATCAGAATTTGGGGGGGCATCAAAAATGATGGAATCAGGGACAAGTGGAAACTGTATATTGGGTGTGTAACATCGGCTCTGAGGTTCCTGGTTCACACAGTGAAACCGTTCAGGTTCATTCGGTGAAACCGTTCAGGTTCACTCAGTGAAACCGTTCAGGTTCACACAGTGAAACCGTTCAGGTTCACACAGTGAAACCGTTCAGGTTCACTCGGTGAAACCGTTCAGGTTCATTCGGTGAAACCGTTCAGGTTCACTCAGTGAAACCGTTCAGGTTCATACAGTGAATCCACTCAGGTTCATACAGTGAAACCGTTCAGGTTCACACAGTGAAACAGCCCAAGTTAACTCAATGAAAAAGGCTGCCTTCATCCAGTGAAAAATCCAGGTTCAGGTGCTTCAATTTAGACACCAGGCACACAATAAAATTGATTGAAAAACTATTCCAGTTATTATTATTTCTCCTGTGTCTCTAACTAGAGGTCCAGGGAACTGCATGAGGCGGAAATCTCTGTGCTGGTCCGAGTCCAGGCCTGTGTGAGGTCCTAGAACGACACGCTGACTCCCTCTAGTGGTAAGCAGCAGTAGTTCGACATGACGGCCCCTTCCTGCTGAGAAGAGTTTGGTTTCGGTTTCCATTCACCAGAGACGAAAGTGATCTCTCCAATATTTCCATTCCCACTGAACCGTCAGTCGGTCAGTTTCAGGCTCGCTGGATGGAGGAAAGAGAATCAAAAATGATGGAATCATATATATTTAAGTTCATCTGCGAGAATCAAGGAGCAGTAAACACTGAATATCTGGTGTGTAACCTCGGCTTTGACTCCACCACTGTGATCATGGGTAACCAGGAGAGATTTGTTTCCTGTATCCCGTTTGGTCAGCCGAAAGTGGTGGCCAAGACCAGGCTGAGACTCTGCTGGGCCAAAGAGTGTGAGGGGTCCTGCCGGGGGTTACACCTGTGTAAGAACCTCCTCTACGGTGAATCCTGTCACTTCAGTCAGCTCAGGTAAACATCCTGCTTCCACTGTCATGATGTCATAACTTCATCGCGAACCTCCCTTGATGTTTTTTTCAATCTTGTTTTTTTTAAAGACAACTTCTGCATCGCAAAGGCAGGAATGGTCTTTGGAAACCGCGAGTGTGTGCAGCGTGCCTGTTGTCCTTCAGTGTGTGCAGTATATGGTTTATATGGTTCCTGCTCATTTCTCCGTATATAAGTGACCTCATTTTGAGGACCACGGCCTAAGTAGGTTTAGTCGTTATTGTTCATCTGATTAAAATTAACCCACGTTTTTTAACACCAACTGTCGAACAGGAAAATAAAACCTTTTAAGCCATGTTCAGTCCTTTATATATTTATGCTGGCTTTTTGCGCACAGGAATCATTATATTGTGCATACAAGTGAAACAGATTTTTTTTTCTGAAGGGACTTCAAACCCATTTCTCATCAATAAATAACTTTTGAAATATATTGCAGATGCTGTTGCACTGAGAAACAACTTTTTGGCTCAGCTTCTGGTTTTTTGTTTTCAGCCACAAAAAACTGCAAACAGCCACATTTTACAAAACTACATTTTATGTTTGATGATCATTATTGATGATTTAAGTGCAGTATGCATATGAGGATTTTTTTTTTTGTGGAACACGTGACAATGATGCAAAATATACTCAAAAATCTGGACAATATACTCATAGAGACGGATGGTGGTTATCGAGGTTGCATTATATTTTAAGAGTACTGTGATTAAAGCTACAATTCTGAACTGTTTCTAACTTAGTTCTCACTACCCCAGGATTAATGCCGAAATATCCCATCGACTGACATGTGACCCATTTTAGTAAGACGTTTGAATATTTGTTGTGAAACTTATTTTAGTATCAATGTTTAGTCTAACCAGCGATGGACTGTACAGAAAAATAAATATGTTTTGAAGTACATAGAGTATAACTCTGAGGTACAATTTATTGAAGTACTATACCTGAGTGTAATTTGGAGGTACCTGTCGGTGTTTCCATTTTCTGTGTCTTTTTTTATACATTTATTTGACCAGTTCTATGACTTAGTAAAATTATCAATACAAGCAAAATTAACCCAACACATCAGTCACTAAACACCATTCAAGAATATTTTCTTATCCTGAGCAACTATGTATGTAAAAACCAGCCGTATTTCTGAGCTACACTACAGGTATGTGTGTTTTTTCTCTTCAATGACAGGAGGGGATGCAACTTTTCCCATGAACTGTACTCCGATCACAATCTAAAGGCACTGAGAGAGCATAAGCTGGAGGGTCTGACCAAGATGGAGCTGTGCTGCCTGATGCTGCAGAGCGACGACAGGCTCCTGCCTCAGGTGAGTCCGACCACACACAGGTTGAACCCAGAGGAATTTATCAAATGGTATTGTTTGTTTACAGAGCGGATTCAAATGAAATGATTACAGAGCTTTATTATTATGACTTCAAATCAGAATTACGATCATCTTTGCCGATGCCATTCTGTCTCCAAACGAAGGACCAACAGAGCTGGTTGGTCCGGGCAAAGTTTTAAGAGTGAATGTGATGTGTTTAGAGACACTAATCTGGGAAAGTATGAATCGAACTTATTGACGTGAGAAAGATTAGGTCAGATGCGGGATCTAAATGTCGATTTTTCCATACTGATTGATTGATTGCAGTGTTTTGCCAAGGTTGAGAATTGACTTGCAGTGGTGGGAGAGGAAGTACATCATGTGATGGAAGGGTTCACTGATAAACTAGTCTAAACAAGTTTAGCATTTACTCCAATTATTGCAAATGAGTAACCATCTCATGATCTTAGGTCAACATTAATAACAATTTCCACATTTAAATACATTACCATTTGCGAACAAATAATCACTCTTGAATATAAGCAGAAATAAAAAAAAAACAAATAAGTAACTATATACATATCCAAATAAATTTGCTTTTGTTAATGAATAAACACTCAAAATAAATATCTTATGCTATTAAGGTTGGCATTTAACACAAAGTGCATCTCATCTGACTATGATAATAATAATACATTTAATTTATAACGCACTTTACATTTGAATCAAATCTCAAAGTGCTAATGCAAGACTAGCATGTATTATGAGATGACAATTGGGCGTATTGCTTAAAAAGAAAATTAAATTTGGATTTATACACCTGTTAGGACTTCCCAAGTAGTGCCTGTGTATGGGAAACATTAAATGGCCCAGCCCTAGTAGTAGTCTAACATGACGAGGACTGCTCGTACTTTATTTTCTCATCAAAGCAGACCACCGGCCAACTCAACTTCCCCTCTACTACTTCAAAAAGAGAACTGCTTAGTTACAGGAAACCTAAGATCACTTGGTGAATTTGTGAATTTTATTGCATGTGTTTTTCAGGTTACCGGTGATGAGGAATTTAAGCATTTGTTGTAAAAACATGTATTTGATTATGACTATCGTGAATAAATGCATGAAGAAGTTAAAGAAAGCCGTAATTTCGGACTCAGTGAAAGCAAAATCAGGAACAGATCCCGGAAATCTTAATAATCGTAACACTCGAGTTCTTTAGAGTATCTACTCGGAATAAACTTAAGTACACATTTTTTTCATGTTGTGGTAATGATGCTGGCTGGAACTAGTGGGGAAAAAACTAGAGGGGTTGTTGACTATAATTTATAACCTAATTATTATTTAGAATCTAAGGCATTGTCCTCGTATCTGATTGATTTTAACAACCGTTCTGCCTTTTCTCATCCCTCATATACCAGATATGTCATGAATACAACATTGGTGATGGGGAGTTCGGCCGCTGTCAAGATTACAATTGCAAGCGACTGCATATATGTGAGAGGTACTTGAATCGCAACTGCAGGTGCAACCGGACTCATGATTTTAATGCGCCACAGCCGTTAAAAATTCTGCACGATAATTATGTGCATCATGACTTCATTCACTCCTTGAAGCCAATTTATGCAAATTTGCAAGCTTTGAAGTATTCCAATAAAACGAGAAATAAGGCCATCAACGACAACCATCAACAGCAAGGTGGTTACCAGAGTAACAGGGGCAACAGAGGCAATAGAGGAAATCGGGGCAACCGTCAACAGCATCGATTAGCCTCTTCCACTCCCATCCTCGGTCTGTGTACTGAAAATGGTCCAAACCAAGGCAACTTTGACCGGTAGCAACCAAATTCCTCCACTTTTGAAAGTTTTGCTGCTGTCAATGATACTGCTGAAAACAGTGATGATGGTCAAAACAGAGGAGAAATGCAATATCTGAATACAACTTCAACATATGTCAGAGGGAGACGCGGCAACCAAGGTAACAGGGGTAACGGGGGCAAGTATCGCGGGCTGCAACAAACCCATCAAAGTGATGACATCCCTGCTGCCACCGCTGCCTTCAATCAGATGGACTTCAATGATCCAGTAAATACTGAACCTGACGAAGATAACAGTGACCAGAACGATCTTACGAACGGAAAGGAGAAACAAAGTCCCGTCAGAGGTAAACTGCAAAACTTTCAATAAAACGTTTTTCGTAAAGAGAATTTCTGGTGTCCTTCAGATAATGGACACTGTATTGATGAGGGTAAATAATGAGAACAGTAATAATCCCTTTTATTTTGCATACTCTGTTGGAATCGCTGACATTGTACTCGTTTTATGACTTCTGTGCTTCCAGATCAATGTTTTAGTGCAGAAGATAAGATTCCGTACAGATGGGAAGTCAGAGGGAAAGAGCAGTGGACTGCCAGGCCTGATAATGAGGCGATTGACAAGGACTTCTGTGACCCTTTAAACGCTTACAGGTGAGATTTGCTTGGGATCAGAGTTCTGGGAGGATATGTAAGATTTATATCTCAACTAACAATTTCCAGTCTCAGCCTTAAGTAAAGCCAATCCTCTATTCTAATAATCCAGGCTGACTATTGCAAAGATATAGTCCGAAGATGGGTACTAACGTTCACTCTAAGTCTCTGAAAGAAAGGGAAAACCTAGAAAAATCCCTTAATATCTATAGAGGTAGCGGGTTCTCCCCCCGGGCAGGCCGCTATGTTGCCCTGACGTGTTCGTATAGTATCCTGTAAGAATAAACCGAAGAGTCTTAAAAAGAAGTGACTGAAAGACAATATAGAAATGCCTCACCTCTGTAAACCAGTGAAGAAGGAGATCTGAAACCGCTGTGGGTTGATGACTTTTTTAGTGTTGGGAGAAGTAAGGGAATTTTGTCAAATGGAGGATCATACCTGAAGAAAACCTGAAGGAATAGCATGTATATCTGATTCCTGAAACCAATGACAGGTAAACTGGTGAGGTCTGCCCAGTCCATACAGTGGGTTCAAGTGGGCAGCGAGGGATGGCCCTTCAGTGTTGGAGGATCCCCTTGCGAGAACTCTCCCTGCCACTGACTGGGCTGACCAGAAAGCATCTTTTGGAAGGTGGTTTGAGGTTGCGTGGTGGCAGTGGGGCGTACCTAGGGGCCCCTCCTGCCCCATTCCTCGGGTGGTGTGATGTGCACACCCGGGAGGCAGTTGTCAGGGCTTGGGGGAGGGGCCAACACACCAGCCGCTTCTAGGACCCAAGCTTCAGTGGTGATTGGCGCCACTAGAGCCAGTGTTTAAGTTCAACAGCCCAGAGTCTAGAGTCCCAAAAACCCATCAAGGAGTGTTGATGACTGGGGGTTGATGAAACATAAACCACTACACTGCCCGTTAGTATTATTGCCTGTCTTCTCATCCTTGTTTGTCTTGTTTCTATATGTTTCACACAAGGTGGCTCTCGCCCTCTTTTACAAGAAACTCGTATCAGACCCAAATAAAACATAGTTAGATGGTCTTAGTTACTGGTCGTCCGATCGCGCTGCGTGGCTTGTTCTTCTCCGAAATGATGAGTGTGGTCTTCCATTTGACAAACTTAACACTTACATGTAGACTTTGATGTATAGTTTTATAAAATAAATAGCTAAATACAGTTTCTAAACGTGTCTATCTTAAGGAACCTCATCGTTTGAGGTCCTTGAAAGCCGCCGTGATTCTTGCATAAGAAGGGTGAGCTGAGCTGCAATATATGTTTGTTATCTCCACCACTAGAAAGCGTTACAATTTCACACTGCAATTTCAAACTCAATCAACCCCTTAACTAAAAAACCAAACCAAAAAAAGATGGCTCATGAAAGTTGTTCTTATTGTGGTGCCGCTATAAACCCAATTATGGACTCAAGAGGAATGTATTTTGAGCCATTTGACACCCTTGTCGTAAAAGTGGGTATATCAATACCCATAGCCATGGTTATACGACGCATATGGAAGGTGCCATGCTTCCTCTTGTTTCATTGCAGCTCATTTGTTGTATTGTGTTAATGTTTTGTGCCAGCAGTACCACACAACCATCAGACATGGGCCATGTTCCGACTCAACTGGAAATACAATTTTGAATTTTCTCATTTTTCTGTGTTTAGTGGCAGCAGAACTACTGTGTGTTTCGACACGATGACCTGTGGACCGAACGACTTGAAAGAACGACGACTCCCTACATCCACCACAGGGTGCATTGTGGGCCGGGAGGATTATTTCGGAAGTAGGAACATGCAAGCTTCAGCTGTGAGTAATGTCCAGCTCCACGTACCATATGGTGCAGGGACCATGTTTGTTTGTTTATATCAAAAGTATACCCACCCTTTTGAGGATTTAAACGTGTTCAGAAAACTCAGGAAACTTTTCTCACCGTTAAACCCGACAAGAAGTTGGACATTGTGATTAGCTTTCTCTTTATTTTTGAAGGTTTTATAATAATTTTCCAAACGTTGTACTTGAAACAAATCCTCCCAGAGAATAAACCTACGTGAAATTGACTCAAGATAATCACAACATCAAGATGTATCAACTAAGGGGGTGGAGATTATTCTGAGCTGTTTTACAAAATAAGGGCGCCTGCACTGAGTGTTCTGAATTTTTCTGTCAGAACTGTCACGAACGTTCTCAGCAGTTTCAGCAACAGCAGCTCTTCTGTGGGATCAGACAACATGGGCTAACTGTTACGTCATTCTACTCTTTAATACCTAATCCTGTGGCGTCTTGCTACTCTTCACAGCACAGCATTCAATGTCATGTGTCATTGGACTGGACTGTCCTGCACCGACACTTAACCGCAATACAAATCCTATTCATACATAAACACATTCCGGTCAATCTCTTGTAAATACATTTATTTTATTACCCTTTTAGTGTTCTCTGTTCATTTGTATTTTACCTCAGGATTTTATAATGTCCGTTTGTGTATTTTGTGTGATTTTAGCACATGTATGCTGCCATAAAACTATAATAGGGATAAATAAAGTCCCTTTCTTAAGGGAACACTCTATTAATCTGTTATTTTATCTTATCTTATATTGTTTTTTATAGATCACAACATTGTAAATGAGTGCCCTCTCGCGGGTTATTTTAAATGGTGTTTATATATTTCTCGGGGTTAGTTTCAGTTGCTTGATTTCTTGATACAGCTACTAAAACAACAATTTTGAGAGTCAAATATCTATTGATTACTGAAAAGCCGGATCGATTATTCAGAATATGGAATTTTTCTTCTTTTTAAATAATGTCTAAATAAAAATGAAATACATAAATAGATTATACAACTACTAAATGGCTCTTATTTAGCTTCCATCTTTTAAATCTGGCTTTAGGATGTTCTAGGCACATGCCCACTAAGAATAAAGACAACAAAGATCAATACTTCTTTCTAAGTAAGCCTTTTAACATACTTAAATAAGACGGTTAAACCAAACAGGTTACTATAAAAACAGTATATTTGTTGAACTGGAATTTAGTCCTCTCAACATTAAAGATGGTAAAATTGGGGCACATTTGTAACGGTAAGAGAACATCATGATTTTATAATAGTTATTTGGTACACTCGACATCATTTACCATTCCCCCACATTTCAAAATAATAATGTTCAACCTAACAGAAACGTGTAGTACATTTCTTTTAATACTGTGCTAGCTAACTAACTAGCTAACAGAGTCGTCGTCGTCTGGAGGGCCAACCTGCTGCAGCTTCACGTCCTCCACGCCACGACACGTCAGCTTCGCAAATCTTTGCTAAATGGACCCTGTTGAGGTTAACATGCTCCCACGCCTCGGATATTGTCTGTCCTGACGGTGTTGCCATGGCGCTACTGTTTTTACTCCCTTCCTTACGCGGTGTCAGAGGTGGTGTCTGTCTCCAGGACCGTAAACGGTAGTCATCGATTCAACGTTACTACGATTCGACACTGAAATCCATTGACAACTCATTTCATCATCAATTTCTGTCAGTAACGTCAATTACTCATCATAACGTTATTCCGTGACCTTGTGGAGGTCCACCTCGGAGCCAGACTATGTCTGAAGATCCGCTTCCACAGGGAACATGGAAGCATTTCGGCAGCTATGAGTCATGACCAAATACTGTCATGTGTCTGACCAGTGGGGTTGGATAAGAGCTCCCTGTTTTGCTTAAATATATGATATATATACGTGTGAATAATGTCTTAAAACGACCATAACTGACCAAAATGTCGTAAAACGACCATAACTGACCAAATTGCGCGACATAGGTCAAAGTAGAATTTCGCCCATTGTGATGTCACCAAAGACAGAGACTATTGGACTACTTTTACTCTTTGATACCTGCTTGTTCTTTGTGACCACTTTGTTTCTGTTTTCCTTTGACCACTACAAGCGTTGCCTTCATCCCAGTCTTCGTTAGACCAGATTGGTAGGTAATGATTGTTGAAAAGTGGGAACACTCAAATCTTCAGACCTACAATCCTGGAACCGCTCTGACTTTGTCAAAGTCGCTCAGATTGCCTTTCGTTTTTTCCTATTTCCAACCCATCAGCTTCAAGGACAAAATATTTTCTTCCCAGCAACTGACAGGTACAGTTGTAAAAGATAATCTGTTCGATTCCAGGCAGCCGGTCTGGGACCTGCGTAGACTCCAGTAGGTGCAGAGGGGCGGGAACTCATTGAATGGTTTAATAATAGACAGTGAATACCAATATTGCACGAAATCCATTCAAATAGTGTGACCAATTTACTTTATATCCGTACTAATCGGTATTTATTATTTAATTACACAAAATGATTGCCTTTTCCACTCGAATATACTTTAATATTCTTGTTGTTTCAGCGAAGGAGGCGGACAAGTAAGAAAAAACCCACATCATTTGATAATGCCTAGGGGACATAGGGGAACATTCAGCAGCTGAAAACACAGATATCTCATTCAGGAAAACAACATATACAAAAACAAATGTAAATGGATAACACGTAAATTCAGAAGGTGGAAACGCTCCGAGTAAATGCTAATGTTGCTAACTGCTAATTGTGTAGAAGAGTTAATGGATTTTGAAGATAATTTTGTTTCAGTAGTTATTGATTTTTTTTTGCTATTTTAGCTGTTAAGCTATGTGTGAAATATCCTGAAATAAGGATGTTCTGTATTTTTTCTTCCGCTTTTTGCTGTTCCCTTTAGGGGTCGCCACAGTGGATCCATCTATCTCTTTCACACCAACCAACTGCATGTCCTCTCTCCCCACAAGGACTTTCCGTATCGTTAATCTGCAAAAATAACATTACAACTAATGAGGACTATTTCTTGATCATTGTAAGGCTGATCGCCTCCAGACTTGGAAAAAAAGAACATCGTCTTGGAGCTACAGATTTCAGACTTCTAGAGGAAATGTGAACAAAGCATGGGAGTTGTAGAGCAGAATTCTGCATAATACACCTCATATGTGATACCCTATGTGTGTATCGGTTAAATTTCACATATGCACATTATACAACATATGGGACTTCTTGAATACATGGAGATTCAACTCTCTGTCTATCTTGTATTTATACTTCACTTAAAAATGTGTATATTTTTATTTCTACTCTTTTTATATTATATTCACCACTGTCACTGTTCAATGTTCTTGAGCAGCTAAAAAAAACTCAATTTCCCCGGTGTATCTATCTGTCTGTGTATCTATTCTACCCGTCTATTCTGTATGTCTGTCAATCAGACATAGTTTAGTTTTTATCAGTTTAGATGATTGTGGACAGACAGACCTAGTTCACATAATTCCTCATGTGCATTCCTTCACACAATTTTCATTCAAGTACTGAATTTTGGGACAAATAAATTTGGTGTATTTGATATTCGGTTCTGATCAATGAAACCAAGTTTTTTGCCCATTTAATATGTCATGGAACCATCAAAATGTTGGATGAACCCTCTGAAGTCTAAAGCACACATTAATCAAAGTAGTATACGAGCCCAAAAATATATAGGTTTAGGTATCCTACCGGTGTGATCTTGGGATCCAAAGGGTTAATGGCAGACTAAACGTCACTGTGCTTTTGAGTTATACAACCAATACATTTCGTGTCACGTGGTTTCTCCAGTTTTTGTCATACAGACAAACGTGAGTGCGGTCATGATCAGTGTCTTTCTGACTTCGGCTCTCAGTAGTTATAATGTTATGGCTGATCCGAATTCCACACTAAATGGCTTCTGGTGGGTCTTTTGGTTTTTTTTAGTAAATATTTCTCTGTGTTGTTTGGCAGGATATTGAACACAAACCTGCAGACATGGACAGCTCTAAACTGGAGCAGAAGTTTCTGGACGACAACAAAGATGTCGTAGAGTTCAAAGCCGGGTCACAGTCAAATTTGCTCAGTTCCAATGGTGAAAACTCTGCCTGTCTTTACATTTTTGTGCATTTCAAAAACATTAAACCAGTATTCTACATTCAGGTGTTCATCTTCTCCTCAGACATGATTAAAACAAACAAGCAGTGCAGCACCAAGACTGCTGTGACGAGACGGCCTATCAAAGAACAGGGAGTGAGGTAGGACGAATATTTATCTCATTTATCTTTCCCACCTTTAAAAACATTTGATTCTACATGGAGTAACACCAATATGCTTTCTGTCCCAAGAGGGGATCTTGGACAGGCAACTTTTTCCCCTCCACCTGTCAACTGGGACAAGACTCAGATTCCTGAAACAGGATACAAGGTAGTGAGACTCAAGCAGACCTTTAATTGCATGATAAACAAAACCACCTTTTCAGTCAGTCTGCATGGGTATTACATTATTACCCATACATGTTACATTTAATTGATTTACAAACTGTTAGATATGAAAAAAACAGTGTTGGGTTTTGTTGCTGCAAACATTTCAATCTAACAAAATATGACACGGTGAAGGTTAATGATTTTTAAATATTTGAATAGTCACTAAATTATAAAACAGTGGAAACATTTGAAAACATTTTTTTTTTAAATTCTTCGGGTATTTTGTTTTAACTGGCACCTGGGAGTAGTTAGGTACCATCACCAGAAGGAGGCAGTATTGCAGCTACAAGCGCCACGATGATGCTGGTCAGAAGGGTATGGCGCTCTTTCAACCACAGAAACATTCTAAAGCTGACAAAACATTTCAATCTGGCACTAATTTGGAATATCAAAGAAACTAGACGCTTACCTGTTTGTAATGTGAGGTGGGATATTTGTTTGAAGTTTTGGATAGTCCAGGTCAAACTGAAACTGGTGGACCAAAAAAGACTTCCCCCAAACCAGTTCCAGGGCTGGTCCGGTGCCAGAACATTATTTGGGACTGATCTTTGCCAAAAAAACATGCTCAACATTTGATGCTAGAGTGCAAACATGTTGCTTCTCTCCGAAACACTACAACAAATAAAAACTCTTAAGTCAGTGTCTGGTGGGCGGAATGGATTCTTACCAACCAACTGTTGAGGTAATTTTCATTAAAGAAAAAGTTTTAATCCTTTGTACACGTACAATAACTTAAATACAACCATGGACGTCAGCAGTAAAATACAATCGTGTTCTGCTGAGGAGACAATATTTTCACCTTGTGGCAATCCGCCGTGAGTATTGCTGCTGGCGTGGCTCTGGTTCCTCTTCAGCAGTGATGGATAAAGCAGGATGTACTATCTTGTATCCAAGTCAAGTTACTCATTGTGGACTGAAAATGGCTCCCACCAAAAGGAGCATTTACATGTTCTGCAATGGAAATATAACATCTTTCTGTCTTTGCTCTGTGTTTATCAGAGAGTCTCCCTTGACCACTCCTCAAATGAGTTCAAAGAGATCAAGGCTCTTTTCTGTGCAACCGTGACCGACTGTGATGTCACCACAATCGAGAGGATTCAGAACAAGGCCCGTTGGGATGTATTTCAGCTGTAAGTATGTGATTTCCATGTGTTGTGAGCAGTAAATCTTTGTAGTCAGGTTCTTGTCTCCGCTCAGAACCCTCACTGTCAGGGCGTTAAAATGAGATTGACCTCATTTTTAAACCACATTTTGCACAAAAATCCACAAACGCGGGTCGTTGTCATTGTAAATTGACATTTAATATAAAATCAGTCCTTCGGTATTGATTAAGACGGAACAATGCTTCAGGGCTATGTGAACGGACCCACTGACAATAAAAGACAGATGTTCGTGGGTTTTTCTGTCGTTGGTGTCCTGAGGATCTCCTCCCACACCTGGATCAGGACATCACTGATCTCTTTCTACTTGGTTGCGTCTGATGCAGCTATACATAACGTCCAAGAGGTCAATTGGATTCAGGTCTTGGGAACATGAGGATATGTCAACGGCATCAATACCTTCATCATCCAGTAACTGTCTAGACCACGTGTCAAACTCAAGGGAACCCACATCCGGCCGGCACGACAGTTATACACAGCCTTAAGGCAATATCTAATATTTATAATAACTGGCCAGCTGGCATACAGCAAAACGGCAGATATACTATAAATCCCAGAATGCACTGCGAAAACCGGCGCGTCAATCAAGAGAGCCAGCGATTCTCACCACTCCTCTGTTGTCAGATTAACTGGCGAGGTGTGTTCATGACCGTCGTTCAACATGTTTCAGTGCTGTTGCGTTAAAAACAAGAAAAAACATTGAGTTGCTTACATTTAATGTGAAATTAAGCTGCTGGCTGTTCATGAACCTTACTGTTTTCTGAGGAGCTGCTGCTCCTAACTGCAGGAACAGACGTCAAGGAGCAACAGTCTACTTTAACTGTTTATCGCTGACATAAGAAACGCCGAATCAGCCCAGCCAATTTCCAAGGGTCATTTAAAGTTCCTTTATCTTGATATTGTTAATTAAAAACCGATTGGCGTTAGAGTCATTTGTAACGTTTAAAATGTAATTTTCTGGCTGTTATTGATGCCTGTGAATAAAACCTTATCATCTGATATTATTCTGTGAAACTGCTGATACAGAGGCAGACATAAATATGAGTTATACAGATCTAGTTTGAATTGAATCTGTAATTTGAGTTTTTTCTATTCTGTTGGTTTGTTCAGAATTCTATAAAATTAGAAAACAAAATAAGAATAAATTTGTCATAATACCACAGATTTAACATGGACAGTTTTACTCCTGTTCGGCCCTCGATTTGGACTCCATTTTTAATTTTGGTGCCCTCTGTGACTGAGTTTGACACCCCTGGTCTAAACATAGTTGGTTTTGTGAGGCCGGGTTTTGCACCAGCCTAAGGTCTGACAGTGGGTCTGAGGATCTAATCCCGGTACCCAACAGTAGTCAGTGCATCTTTGGCTAACGTGGAGGTCTGTGTGACCCCCCGAGAATGCCAGACAAGCTGCATGGTCCTGGGCTGTGAGTGCTGGGCTCATTAGAGTACCTCAGACCCTCATGGTGTCATATTCTGGTCAGAAACATGCACACCAGTAGACCGCTGGAGGTCATTTTGTCGAGGCCTCAGCTGGTGTTCAGGATGTCATCATGATTCTGTTATTCTGATTTGAGTGGAGAGTTAAACTAGACTAGAGCGCAATTGCATGGGTCATTGTCAAAGTCAAACATCACTGTTGTCACATTTTGGTTCTAATGAAAACAGAGAACCCAATATCTTGAGGAGGCATATTGTTCACTGCAGTCGCCGCAACCGTTCTTGTGACGTCCCGTATGGGATGTGCCATCTTGGAGCAGCAGGACTCCCTTTGCAACCCACCTGGGCCGCTGTGTACTGCATCATGCTACCAGTGATGACGAGTGCTAGAATATGTAAAACCGTAGAAAATCAGTCAGGAAGCTTGAGTAGAGAGATATTCTTTGGCTACCACTTGCAGAGCTATTCCCTTTTTGGAGCGTGTTCTTGTTGTTGCCTCTCCTGTCCACCTGTTGTTCCTTTCATTTGTAACAAAGCAGTCGAAACTGATACACCATCGTTTACGTTTCCTAATTGGACAGATTGATATCCCAGAAGTTAAACTGACTCTGTTACGCAGTGAGAATTACGTGTTCCCTTAGTTTCTTTTACTAGTGTTTTACCTAGAACAGTTAATCTAGATACTTTCCACGTGTGCATACAGTGGCTGCTTTTCAGCAAAAGTTACATCTTAAATTCTCACTTTACATCCACTTGATTCAAGTTTCATGGTGTGTTTTGTTGAGAAAAAGGCAGAAAACCCTGATGAAGAACATGAATGGTGGGCTCCACGTGACGGAGAAAATGCTTTTCCATGGCACTGACAATAATTACGTGGACGTCATCTGCAAAAGCAACTTTGACTGGAATCTGTGCGGAACTCATGGGGCTGCTTATGGCAAAGGTGAGTTGATGGGCAAATGATTGGATAACAGAAGATGTGCTGTCGCTGCAGCAGCCTTACTCAATCAGTTATTAAACCAATCCTGACATGTTAGCTTCTTTGTCAGTAAACAGTTTATGGCCAAAATGATAGTTCTGATTAATTTGATCAGATACTACCCATGAGAGGTGGAGGTAACCAAACTTTCAAAAAAGGCCCAATTGATCACACAACTTCAGTCCAATGCGTTGATCGATTTCCTTCGGCCTTCATTACTCTTGGTGTTTATTGGACATGATATGAAATTGAATACTTGAGGATCTCAGAGAACGTATAAACTCAGAGCTCATACCTCCACCAAGGCAGATCCTACAATTGTCTGTTCAGCCATGTCCCATGCTCCAACCGCCCACAGATTTCAGTGGAAATTAGTTTTCATGTAATACTAAGGAAATTGGAAAAAGTCTCCAGGATCTGACTCAGCATCAAAATTGTTCACTTTCATGAAATCCCTCCCCTCAGTTTCCAAGTTCTTGTGTGAAAATATGATCATTGTAATGCTCCTAGTATCATTCCACACAGAGATCTGTGACATCACCATACCCTAACCCAAAAATCATAATTCTCTCTCTTTGTCCAAACCTAGGTAGTTACTTCGCTCGAGATGCCAAGTTATCTCACAGGTACACCAGCAACTCGGTCGTCAAATCCATGTTCATCGCACGGGTGCTGGTGGGACACTACACCCAGGGTTCCAAGAATTACTGTCAGCCTCCGTCTAAGGACGGCCAGGACCTAAACTTGTATGACAGCTGTGTAGACGACGTTAAAAACCCCTCCATATATGTTGTGTTCGAGAAGCACCAGATCTACCCAGAGTACCTGCTGCAGTATAAAACCCCGCACAGGCACTTTTCAGCACCGGCACCAGCACCAGCTCCAGCTCCAGCACCAGCTCCAGAACCAGCTCCAGCACCCGGTACATCTTTTTATAAACCTACGCCGTCCTCATGCTCGAACCAACCCACCCCACCTCCCTCATCCCATACGACAGCCAAGAAGAATCCTCAATGCGTCATTGCTTAAGAGCAGCGGTGAATTCTAGACCAATGTCTGCTTTTTGGAGATGGTTAATGACGTTTGGAGGACCCCAATGGAAGTTTATAATTTGGGTCATTTTGGTTTGATTAATAACTTTAATGAATATTATGGCCATATACTTTAAGTGTTGGTGGACCTTTTAATGGTAGAACGGGTTATATAGTAGCCTTGTTTTCATCGAAACAACACAGATTTCTATCATCCAAATGCCCCATTGATTGGCAGAAGAAAATGTGTGATAAATGTTGTGAACCGGTATTATTGTTAGAAAAGAGAGCAAAGGGAGGAATGATTGGTGTCAGTAATCCAGTATTCACCTTTGCCGAAGGAGATTGACCTTTAACGTTCTTGCTTAATCCTCTACGGATTGGACATTTCCCTCTGATGACTCCATGCACATTAGGAACCGGAATCCGAGCTGAAGCGATACCCATCTGTTCCTGGTCGTCTCGGTCCACTTGTTTCGCATGCGACAAGGCCCGTGTGGCTCATTTATTCAAATAACACTAAGAGAGCAGTTGTACCAAATTTGCCAGGTTGGATGGCATCATAAATCTGGTTTATATTTTTCAGTACTTAGTCTCTTTTGACACAAGAGAGAAAAAGAAACGACTTTATTTTTTCTTCGACACGTTTCGATCTGGGTTTGTTGTTTTTGTTCTAATGGAAAATAAGCATAAAAGCAGGTACCTATACAATTATTCTTCAAGGTGAGGTCTAAGGACATCATACATGGGAAATTAATTTGAAAGTCAAAAGTGTCCAAGACAATCATGATGAATCATACATGATGGTGTATTTGGTCATAATGAAAAATTGAATGCCAGGCTACTATTTTGCTAGTCGGTAAAGCCGGTGCGTCATGCGACGAGAACGCATTGTGCAGTTGCCCTGGGTGGGATTCCACCATCCTTCCAGGCCACACCCTATAACACACCTTCCTCTTCTTGTCAGATCTGTAATGGAGCTAACTCTACAGGAACCTGGTGACCTCTAATCTCGTAGATGACCACAGGCAAGCAAAACATGACCAGTGTTTCGACCATGACCTGTGATTCCTCTAGTAATCATTGCTTTAAGAGAAGCTCCGGCGTAGCTCTGGAACCCAAAAGTGGTTAAACAAGTGGCACAGCCAATAGCTTGAGTTAGAAAATTTAAATGAAGGTTTTTAATTTGTAGGAAACGGGTACTTGCATGGATAATTCATTTGTTGAATGTTTAATTGGCTTAACATTACTATTCCACTCTAACTTTAATTGTAGCCATTTCCCAAATAACCGTTAACTTGTGTTTGCATTGAAAATAAATTTAAATGACACTAAATGTAGACGGGATCAGTGTTTTATTCACCATCTTGATTCATCCATCCTCGTTTGTTCATAATGGACCTGCAGATCTCTCCGTCTATCTCTGTCTGTCTCAAAGTGAATTGAAAAGGTCTAGAGCGGAGGACTTTTCAAAAAGAAGGTTTTCCGGACTTAGATAAAATGTTTTTGTGGCACCTGTTGGCAAAGTAAAAGCAGAGTGGGCCTCTATGTGAAATGAAAAATGAGTAGTGTAGCCGCTACTACTTTCTGTGGCATTAGTTTACAAGTCACCCCGATAGCAGTTAGGTTCATACATGCACTCCTTTCTGTTGTGTTTACGCACCAATGAGAATTTGTTTGCGTGTCAACTTGACTTTTCTCACGGAATTAAAACACATAGCCTTTTCGTGCAGAAAAGCTCCAAGTGTGCAGTAGATTACAAGAAGACAATTCCTGGGGCGAAAATGCATGTGGCTGTCACTATTACTGCATCAGTTTCTCCACCCTTGTGTGTCGTCATGCCTTTGCTGCCCATTAAGATGGAGCTCCCTTATGGGAAAAGCAGCTGTGCCCTGCAGGATGCAACAGCCCACCCAGTGACAGTAATCCAATGACATTAACCAGCCAAAGCAGCGTCTTCCTCTCTGCCGTGCCCCAGCAGCAGATGCTGTTTCCGGGTAGACCAATCAGATCCTCAAGAGCCGCCCTCGTGGAGTTTCCAGTCCTCAGCGTATCGGAAAATGGGAGCTAATGAATTAAATATGATTCCTCCCCGTTATTTGCGTGCACCCCTCCTGATGTTTGCTGTGTATGCATCTGCTGAGTCATGGTATTTTTGTTCCAGCAGATGGAAGAATGCATTGGAGGCAACTAAACCCCAGGGTGAATGGAATGGAGTCAAATGAGCAGGGGGGTGTGTTGAGTTTCTGGATGGTTTCATTGCAGTGAGATCAATCCTGCACCTGTTGATCAGACAATTATTAAAGGCTGATGGTAAACGTATCTTCATCTCATGCTGTCAGTGGCTACCCCTGAACAGTGCTTCATTCAGCAGGTCAATCTCAGTTTTCACACTAATTATATCCCCGAGAAATCGGGGATATTAGGGATTTGTCATCGCTGCGTCTCCTGCAGATCATTTGTATTAATGTTATAACTCAAAAACTATTTCAGGGATCATTTTCAAAATGTCTATCCACATAGACGTTAATGTGAGGAAGAGCTGGATTGATTTTTTAGAAAGATTGTGATTTAGTCCAAAATTATGCATATGAATCAACTCAAGGAGATATATCTTGTATACATATTTCTTTACTCTAATAGTTTATATTTTACTCATTAGGGGGAGCTTCGTACGAAAAACACAGTTTTTCAGATTTTGGAGGTGCTGACCCGTTTGCGCTGCAAACGGACCAATGGAGCCAACAGAACCTCGTCATCTGCAAACAGCAGAGATGAAATTGATAAACGGGGGGCCATATATCAAGGAAAAACAACATATTTCCTACCGTCATACAACAGCTAACCTTAGCATCCAGATGCTTCATAGCTAACATAACTATTTATTAGTTTTATAGGATGCCATAGCGAGGGTGTAAATTGATAATGAAGAACTGAATGCTTCAAGCATGCATTTCAAAGAAATGTAACAAATTAAGCAAGTCTTATCAAGTCTTTTCATGGCGCACAAAACACAGCAGTCATTAGAAAACCAGAACATTGGTGTGATCTGCTGAAGAGACACAAACACAATTGGCCAATTTTACATTAGAATCTAACTCACAAAATAAGACCTGATTTTAAATACATTCCCAGAGAGGTATGGTACGGCTCAAAGACCAATGCATTACAAGTACTTCAACTCCTGCAGCTTCTTAACCTCTACTCCCTCTATTCTCACTATTCCATCTTCCTGCCTTTCATTCAACTTTACTTGATGCAACGAGGAATTTAAGAGTCCAAAGCTGGAGACGCATCAACAACCTTTTTCTTTTTTTTTTTTTTCTTGTTGCAAATATTTTTGTGCAAAGTTAGATATAGTAATAAGATATGCTATTTAAATTAGGTGTTCCTGGCTGGACTTCCTGGCTTGAGGACAACAAGAACAGGAAAAATACGAAGTGTGGTCTTAATAATTATAATGACAATAAACTAATGCAGGCAGACAGACGGTCTGTCCCCCGCGGCTATACACTTATCTAAGTCTCTATTTTGTCCAGCTGCTGTACGCAGATGTGTCCCACTGTGATTGGATGACAACATTTGCGATGTCCTTTGGATGGGCATGTGTCCCTGCTCGTCTGACACCATTAAACCAACATAAAGAGAGGCTTGAAAATGAAATCTTACAATAAACCATGCTGCAAGATCTCCTTGTACCGTTTGCCTCCATCCAGCTGGAATCTGCCTCTCAATAAAGTCTAATTAGCTCCAACACAACCCTTGTATTTGAACTTTCATTCACACTGCTGTCCATGAACTAATTAAGGTTTCTTAATCCATATTTGTGATTATGATTCTGCCGTCTCAGATCTTGTAGTGAGACTGTAGAGTGCTTTTTCTTCCACTCCTTTTCTGTCTGCATGTAGTATTGTAGTTGCCCAACGGCTACCAGGAAGAGGTGGGCATGATGATAGACACATGCCACCTGCGAGGCCACGCCGTGGAAGGCAAAGCACCCAAACGAGGAGCAGGCGATTTATGAGCCGCCGATCTCCAAGATCCTCCGCCCCATGCCATAAATGCCAGACCATGCTCCCCCCACACCCAACTGGGACGCCCAAAACCCAGCCCCTCACCCACTTCAACCTTAGCCAAAAGGTCAGGCCAAAGGCATCGATGGCGCCACCACCCACCCGCTGCAGGTCAAGCCCTGTCATACCCGGTGCCCCCAAAAATGGATAGATCAGATGTCCCCCAGGGCGAGCCCTTACACCTGAGGGTTACTGAGAGCCGGACCCCATGGGCACCAGGACAACGATGGAGCCAAGGGGAGAGAGAGAGCTACATCGAGGTCCTCGGATCCACCCACAGTTCATCGTGGCCTCTCTTGTTCCCAATTGGGCCAAGTACTAAGAATCCATGCCCACCCTAAACAAGTTTCTTCAGAATATGTTTACCAAGTCTTGAATTGGAAACATATTCTTTAGAATCTCCTATGTGAAAACCCCACTGAGTGTTCATCACAGTAGGTGTGGTCGATTGGAATTGGAGGGATAGTTAGGTGGAAGTGATCAACACAGAAGGCCAAGGCGCACTTCTGTGCCTCAACTTTCCCTGCAACAACACCCACACGACATTCCCTGCCCCCCAGGCCCTCCTGTGCATAATAAAAGAATGTGTCCGTACTGGTTTGATGATGTGTGCTAAGCTCACGCAGGGCATTATAAGAGGTCTGTAATGCCCAGCCATCCGGGGCAACCAGAGGAGCAGAGGTGCAGCCCGGCCCTCATCCCGACACTCCACCGCACCAGAACCAACAAACGGTAGGGCCGTAACGCACAGCAGCTCAGCGGTGGCACAGAACGAGGGGGGGCGGCACCATGGAGAGCGCGGAGCACACAGCGGGAAATGCCCACAACACCAGCGCCATGGCCAGGAGCGTGGGGGAACCATCAGGAGGACAAGAAACCGAAGAAAGGAATCGAAGAGGAGACCACGAAGGACACGCGGGGGGTTGATATTCGACAACCCTGTACAGTTCTGGTAATCAGGCCAGCCCGCCCTCTCACCCACACACTGAGCCCCCGACACACGGCAGAGTAGGACTGTAGAGTCCTCATTAGACTTTCTGTGCGCTCATTATTACTCAGTCTGGCATATAAACAGTCAAGCAGCTAATGAACTCCTGAAGTTAAACTAAATTATAATACTAAATTATTTAAAAAAACGACTGAGCATAGTTTTTTAGCATCAGTTTTAAGGAATTTCTCTTTTGACCCTGCAGAGAGTACTCACTGGCGTCACAGCTGCAGACTTTGGCCTTAAAAAAAAGTAATAGAGCTGTTATTACACTCTGTTACATCAGTGGCAGCTGTTACATGTCATGTTCTCTCCAAGGTGCAGATATTTAACCCATCTGAAATCATTTACCAACAGCAATACAACAGTGTATTGTGATATTGTTTCCTTCTGGAGTTCGCTAGAGAAAACAGGATAAAAGAAGCCAGATTCATCTCTGAAGACATGTTTCAAACTGCACAAGAAAGTATATTTAGAGAAAAGTCATGCATAAAATCATTTGGAACATAAGAATGCACATAGAACGCCTTTTCTTCCTAATGTTGTTTCTTATAGCACACATTGAAGTTATTACTATATGTAATTGCATTTGAAATGTTGATGAGATTAACTGGTTGATCATTAAATGGTACAGTTTTTTGTTATAGGAGTAGTTACGGATGGAGTAGTAACATGGGTGGGTTTATTACTTTTGGCAATCATTAAGTGCCATTAGCTATTAACAACAATTTAGATGCAATTGCTTGTGAGCAGGAAGTTTAGATATTGACAGATAAAGCTAAAAACTAAAAATAATGGTAGAAACATGCACTAAAAAAAGGGTTCGTGGAATTTCTTTCTTTCTATTATGCCAACTGGTCCCACACAATAATAAAATCTAGCTCGTCTTTTTATCCATCCATCCATTATCTGTAACTACGTATACTGATCGGGGTGGCAGGGGCTGGAGCCTATCCCAGCCGACATTGGGCCAGATGCTGGGTACACCCTGGACAAGTTACCGTTATAGCCAATATAACGGCAATTGCCAATATAGATGAATTGATTATTCTGAATTCACCGTAGAAATGAATTTGAGCGGGTATTGTTGCATTATCAACTTTGTTTGTTATCATTAAGTTGGGATTCTCCTCCCTCTTACGATGTTGCGTGATTTTAATATGAAATAAAAGATTAGTATGAAGTTTGTCTAATAACATAATTAATTATATATATGTGTATATATGAATATATGTACATGTGTGAATATGAATATATATGTAAATATATGTATATATGTGTATATAAAATGTATGTGTGTATATATGTATATGTATGTGTGTATATATGTGTATATGTATATATGAAGGTATATGTTTGTATATGTATATATATATATGACCCAACAACAAAGAAATTATTCATTGTATATTATACATTGTTTGTATCGAGCCCTGTCATTGGCTGTGAAAGAGGAAAACGCAATGTCAGCATCGATGAAACTTCGCTTAATTTAAAAATGTTTTTCGGACTTGATTTTGTGGCAGTAAAATTAAGTAAATTCATTTAGCAGTTTTTTCGACAACGTTAAAACACCGTTTAGTTCTGATCGCATGATGAATAAAAATTGTTTTTCATGAATATAATGAGGAAATGTAAATGATCAAAATATGAATTTATGAATTTGTAATAAATTAGTTATAACTTTATTATAATAAATACACCAATTACACACTGATGAAACATTGCTGTATTACTGCTCTCTATAAATTTATTTGTCCTAGAAAAAAAACCCAATGTTCTTTAAAGTTCAGGAAGTTCTTCGCAATCATTGTAAAAAGTCTTAAGAATCCTTGTGTAATGTGATGAAACCTGCATGTAATAAAAGATGATTGG